>KN885695.1:32316-47868 GCA_000934455.1 Apostichopus parvimensis | reverse complement strand
TTTGCACACAATTGGATGGGAGTGACTCGTACTGTATTTAACTTTGTGTATTTACAGCCTTGCCGTTTATGCACCATCAATATATAATTATGCTTTAATAAGTACATCATTTATAAGTGCTAGATTTCTAGATTCTGAGTATGGTTACTGTCCCACCCCCACCCCAACATCCCCTCCCACTTTCCCACACCTTTGTCAGTATGCACCATCAATGTAATTATCATGCATTAGGAAGTGTGTCATTTATAAGTGCTAAATTTTATCTTTAAGATTCTTCTCCAAGTATGGTTTAGTATCCCTCCACCCCCTCCCCACCCATGTCTCCCAACTTCCCATTGCCCTCCTCTACAGCCATATTCCAAATATAGGAGAATCATATGGAAGCAATTGGATGTTACATAAATATCTCTTGTCTATATTTTAAGGGCATATGGATTATATTCAATGCACCAACTATGACTGTATATTATGTATTAATTACGCGCAGCTGTTTAAACGTGCCCACTTTGGTACTTCATTGAATTTGCTAAATCTGCTATGTCACGTCAGAGTTGTAGCCTGATCCTGTTTGCTTTAATTTCTTTCTTTTTCTTTGAATTGTTGTTTTGAATGTGTGTTTTTTTTTTGGGGGGGGAGGGTTTTTTTGGGGGGGTTTATCTTGTGTTTTCTTATCCAGTTATTTATGATTTCTAATGAAAAAAGATTGAAGTCAAGTTATAAACCATCATCTTTTGACGAAAGAAAACTAGATTTAAACTTCTTCAGGCTTTTTGTTCACGCGCCAATTGTAAACGATCGTCACATTTGTAGTTTTAATCGTTTTTCATCTGTAGTTAACAAACGGCAAAACAAGGTCCTTCCCTGTAGGATATCCTTAATTGTCCCTTTTGTAAGAGCACAAACAAAAACAAGGAACTGTTGTTTCTGATTGTTACGGTAGATGATTCATTGACATTAAAGATATTTCCTCATTACCTGAAAAACAAACGACCATCCTCGATCGGCTTATTAGCTTTACCTACTAAACTTTAATTTCCATCCAAAAATATATATGTATTGTTGTAAGGATGTTGTGGTATGAACCTTTATACCGAGTGGGAGATCTGACACTAGAAATGTGAACTTTTCCTGTAAGAATGCTTAATCGAATAAACAGACACGTATGCTAATTGTCTCAATGATATCACACAACAGTTTGGAAATAGAGCAAACCTTTAATTTTGATTCGATGTGAAACAGAGCTGCTAAAGGAAGAAGCTTGAAAGAGCATGAAAGGCAGAGAACGGTATAGCTGATACAAAAAAATAAAATTAAAAAAATAAAGAGAATTTGTTTAAACTCCCAGCTGCTTAGATTTAAAGCTGTCCAAATGTTCGGCCAACTTTCCCAAACTATAGTTCGAGAGAGCGTTGTGGTCAAGTGGTTAAGGCAGTGGACTTGTGATCTAAGGCTTGCAGGTTCGAGCCCTGGCCAGATCACTGTGTTGTGTCCTTGGGCAAGGCACTTTATCTCCATTGCCTCTCTTCACCCAGGTGTATAAATGGGGACCTGTGAGATAAAACTGTCAGTTGGGCGCTGTTTAGCTGCTGCCATGTGGAGGGATTGTCTCTTTGTTTTGACACAGGTTATCGTTGTGATGCGCCTTGAGCACCATTATTGGTGGATATGTCTGCGCTTTATAAATCCTCAATATTATTATTATTATAACACTTGGTGAACTATTAAAGGTAAAAGGCCTCCCATTTCCTGAAAAACATCCACACTGTTGGTTAGCCAGATCGGAGATAGGGGAATTTATTCATGACAGTTATCTCTATCAGATAAAACCAATAATGTTGTTTGATTTTGTGTCGCCTGGAGAGTGGGTGAGGAGGGGGAGGGGGATTTGTTAGACAGTTATCTCTATCAGATAAGACTAATAATGATGGTAGGGTTTGTGGCTCCCTAAAAGTTAAGCAACCAATGTATGCACAAAATGAAAGCGACGCTTGACTGAAACAATTTTTACTAATAACTAAAAACATCCTTCTTCCAGAATATAAACTATATACCAAACTTCCAACTTTTCTTCTTCTAATTTAACTCACAGTTTTAACTCTTTTACACTAAAAATTCCTTTTCGCTTTGTTTCATCAGCGGCAGCTACGTGGTTTCTCCTTCACTCTACTCTTTGATATGTACTTTCCATCTCTTTCACTGTTATAATGTGTTAACGCATTTATTGAACAAATGAAAACCTGGCACTGGTACTTCCCCTCCCAAATATTGGTTTCTCTCTTTCTACTTAAAGCTCAACTAGTAACAATACCTTTTTTTCTACGACTAAACACTCACATTGTTAAATTCAAGATCTTTTTTTAGATATTTGGCTTCCCATTCCTATAAAGTAAACTGATAATAAGTTCAATGGAAACCTGTTTATCCTTTTTTTTGTAAAGATACTTTTCCTAGAAAATGTCAGGGACTCTAGGGTCATTAGATTACACCACATCAGGAAATCCAAAGAGTGCAGCTATATCAAGACCATTGGAATTGATATATCAGGGAGCCCTGTAATCACTTTAGATAGAATTCATAGTATACACCACCTCTAGTTGTATGTAGAGTTGAGATACTGGAGCTGCACTTTCTCAGCGGTGAACTCGCCACAACCTCAAAAGGAGATTTGTTTTAGCCCTGATTTTGAATCCACCAACAGAGAGAGAGCACATTGGATCCTACAAAATTTAGGTGGTATGATAAAGCTTGGAAACAATGAAACAAACTGACATGACATTTAAATTTTGTGGGGTGCAATGATATCTGTGTTTGGCATCCGAACTGTTTAAAGCTTGGCTACTTCATCTGTAGCTAATAGGGTGGGGGGGTGTAGGTGGGGGAGTAACCATATAGATATCTTCCAGATTGAAGGAGAATTCAGATGTGTGACAGTGTCGCCAGATAAACTTCCAATCCCCTCTTACCTGCCTCCTATGCATGGTCCAATCTACCCTTATCCTTAAATTTCTTGCATTCCCCCCCCTGATGACCCTGTATCAGGTACCTCTCTGCATTCTCCCCCCCGATGACCATGTATCAGGTGCCTCACTGCTTTCTCCCCCCCCCTGATGACCCTATATCAGGTGCCTCACTGTTTTCTTCCCCCCCTGATGACCCTGTATCAGGTGCCTCGCTGCATTCTCCCCCCCCCCCGATGACCCTATATCAGGTGCCTCTCTGTTTTCTCCCCCCCCCCCGATGACCCTGTATCAGGTGCCCGGCTGCATTTTCCCTTCTGAATCTACCAGATAAAAGTCCTATAAGAATGTTGTTTTTGGCCTAGGATATTTGACCAGGCCGCTTCAATCTGTTTATGCATTGCAATGGAAGGAAATTTTCCAAGCTACATTGCATGTATGTTTCTAGAAGCGCAAATTTGACAGCACATAAATGGTTCATTTTGACTACTTAATTGCCTAATTGTCCAGTTCCATTTTTGGTCTCTTTGTGTTTAACTTTGACGGAAAAGTTACACCAACAAGAGAAATCCTGAATTTGCATGATTTATTTTTTTGGTTTGTGTTTTTTAACAGCTCTTCAGTGTAACTCCCAAGTATTTCCATGTTTAAAGAAAATAATCAAATAGTTTCAAATAGTGCTTTCCTGGATGCTTTGATATGACCCTCCCTAATCCATTCCCAGACAATGAAATGGTTTAAAAATTTAGACAATTAAAGTGTCTTTGAGGGAAATACTTTGATAGATCGATCAGAGAGTGGGAGTGAATGTTTGTTGAGTATTATAGAAGATCGGTGAACATTAGTTTGACTTTCTAGCAAAATATCTTTTTTCGGGAGAAATGCTTCGAGGATGATAGTGAAAATGCATGTTGAGTATAGAAGAAGAT
Organism: Apostichopus parvimensis; assembly: GCA_000934455.1. Classification (NCBI taxonomy): domain Eukaryota; kingdom Metazoa; phylum Echinodermata; class Holothuroidea; order Aspidochirotida; family Stichopodidae; genus Apostichopus; species Apostichopus parvimensis. Next base: position 43,982 of record KN885695.1, on the reverse strand, counting down.
CAGTGACCATTAATTTGACTTTTCTAGCATATTAAATAGCTTTTTGGAAAAAGTGTTTTGATAGTGGAGATGAAAGACCTGCTGAGCATATCACAGCAATCACCATAAGTTCATCATATACCATCTTTGGGTCTTCAACCTGAAGTGAGTCTATGACCGTCTGGGCGTGGGAGGGGGGTGGGGGGGTTCTCAAATAAACTACAAGGCCCAGAGAATTATTCACAGGGGCTAATTCAGGAACTGAACAATGTGCAGGGGTAGGTTGCTAGGGTTCTCAAGCCTAAGGCATTAGAGAAACATTCACAGGTGCTAATTCAGGGACACAGAGCACCAAACTCACACTATGCCTGGCTTGAACAATGTGCAGGGGTAGGTCGGTAGGGTTCTCAAGCCTAAGGCCTTAAGTGGGTGGGGAGGAGCTAGTACAAGATTGTCCACTTCACCAACCCCTTTCCCTCCTATTGATTTTGGTCCGCTTATTGGGAAGCCCTGATCAGCTACACAGTTACTTGTCCACATATAGTCAAATGTATTACATTATGTCATGGCTTGGAATAACACAGTGCCACAAGCAAAAGTTTAGTAGAATTTGGAGTGTTTATCTAGGCAGACAACAACCAAATCCTCTGGCATTAAGCCAGTAAAATAAATATCCAAATGTTGAGGCATTTCCCTGCTTGGGAAACTATATGGACATGAGTGTAATAAAAGTGTTTAGGTTAAATGTTTGATTTAATTGGACAAGTACTAATGAACTCTTGGACCTGGCCTCGATAAATGCTCTTTGTTCAACGTCACTTTGTTCCTTCTTTTTGTAAGGCAAAAACTTTGCAAGTGGTACCTCATGGTATGCTTCTACAAGCTTGTAAAATGCTTGACTCTCCTCATGTTACTTTGTAAAATCCTTGCCTCTCCTCGTTTTACTTTGTAAAATGCTTGACTCTCCTTGGTTTACTTTGTAAAATGCTTGACTCTCCTCCTGTTACTCTGACTGCATACATGTATGTTTAATTGCTTCTACGTTTTGCACTTTGCAACATCTTTATGGTTTTTAAAGTTCTTTGAACCAGCAACTTTTTAACGTCACAAGTTGAAACTGAAAGGGCTTAAACTATTTCAAATCGTCTAATGTTTCCGCCAGTACTGCATAGCCACAACTACTGCATGAAGATGCTTTTAAATGTCATGATCGACTCAAGGTACCAGTCCACACAAGGTGCCTATTGACTTATGGTACCAGGCAGCACAATTAGATACTGTTACCAGATCTCTTAGGGATGTTTAAATAGGAAAGCAATACATATAGTTGCATTATTGATTTATTGCTCACTTATGTAGTTGTTTCTTGTGTACCTGTGTCCACACAACTGTCGCACTCTTATTACCTTATCATAAGTAACTTATGCATACCATGATGATTAGTTCACATACAAGGTACGCACTTATATTCATAGCATTCCATTTACAAGCATTGCATGCATGTTAGTTAAATTGTTTTCAAATATCACTCATTTGTAAGAGCCAGATTTTGTTATAAAAATTTCTTTTTTGCTTATAGCAACATTTTTACATCTGCATACAGACATGTATATACATGTTTTCATTCCATGTGTTTATGCTGTGTTATAAGCTTGTGTTTACAACTTAATATAACATCCATAGTAATGATTGGAAGAATAGGAAAAATATTGTGCTCAGCAATTCGATCAAGCATTGTATTTATAGAATTTACCATCAGCCCCCCCCTCACTCTCCCTGCCCCCTTTTTCTGACATCCCTCTACCAATCCACTATGTGTGCCATTGTACAGTGACCTTTGTTCACCATGGATCTTGATGATGCATGACCGAATGGCAAAAGTGTTGTCTTAAGTGAGTGTGCTTATTTTCTGATGATGTGATACAAAAATGCAGATAAAGTAACCTATATATTCCCCTAGCCTGCACTGTAGATGCCCCCCCCCCCCGCCTTCCTATCCTCCATCCCTCTCCCAAGCAACTCTCTGTGCCGTTGTACAATTTCTTTGTTCACTCTGGGATCTTTATTGGTGGTCTTGCATGATTTAAACAGCACCAGTGTTGTCTTGTATTGAGTACCGTACGTCTATCATTTGATGATGTAATCAATGTAATGCATAAGTAACCAACACCCACCCTCCCCCACCCCACTCCCTCTTCCTATATATGGGATGGATGGCTATAATTGTAGAGGGCATCATTGATAGTGTGCAACTTTGCACGCTATCTCTATGAATTAATAGCTGTCTCTTGGCTCTGTTTCCAATTTTTTTCTTCTTTTTTCTTTTTCTTTTTTTTTTTCCATTTTTTGAGGAACCTATTTTTTCATTTTTTTCAGAAACCTAAATTCATACCCAAAGATTGCTTTATGAAAATAAGTCACTTCCTGGACTCCTGGAAATGATAACTAAAGAATAACAAAGTCTGTCCGTTAGCCACATCGTGACAACCTGTGCACTGATTAAATTTTCCAACCATTTTCAGAACAGGAACCGACAAAGAACTTCAGCCGGTTGACCACTTGTAGGACTGTCCGGTATCCTCTCCTCTATTTCAATCGACCTCCCGTCCACCATCCCCCTTCCCCAACCCCTAGCCCCCAAGCCTTTTAAGCCCATTATCAATGATATTTTGTTCGATGATGTCATAAGTCACCATTGTTTAATACCAAACTCTTTCATCTCCTCTTTGAATTGCAGGCCTGAAGGGCTCCCCTCAACCAATAAGAGCTCCAAGCCATGAGCAGGTCAAGCATCAGGACGGATCGGCTTCTCCAGAAGTAGAGGAGGCTCAGGAAGCCCTATCACCCTCCGCCTATAAAGTGCAAACATTCCCCGATATATCGCCAGCTCTCTTACCCCCCAGTCTGACTCCTTGCAAGCAACCCCAGACGTCGCTTCTCCATCACCCGGACAGCGACGCATCTCAAGATTCGCCCAAGTTGCTGCCGCCGGCATCGCAGGCGAGAGTACGGAGCCTCACAGGGACCTCTACCGAACTCGATGCCACGGGCAACCACGAGGGAGGAGGGGGCCAGCTGTACCTCTTCAACGATGCCAAAGGACCGCCTCAGGTGAACATGACATCGGTGTCGGCTTCGTCGAGTCCCAAAGATTCGGAGCCCAACGTGGTGGGTCAGAGTGCCAAAGAATCTCTCCGTAAGTTGAGCAACTCACGGAGCAATGACTTGGAGGATGCAATAGAGCTGGATACCATCTCTGTAACAGAAGGACCAGTAATAGACACAGAAGCAGAAGAGCTTCCAACGTTTCAAGATATGTAAATAGCCCCCTCATCACCCCCTCCCCCTCTTTCCCTTTACCCCCCCTCCCAAATAGCGTTAGAACAGTGCAGTCTCTTTGTTTCAGTCTGCGGGATAAGTTAGAAGTAGAACATAATGACAGAAGGAAGAAGAAACTCCAATTTTTACACAGAGTTTATTTCACATTTTACTGAACAACGTACTTTTTTAAATTTTTTTCGACTAGCACCCAGAAAAGTTATAGAAATACAAAATAAATTTGTCTCCCTAAATTGATACGAATTTAGGAAGTTTGCAAACACCGCAACGTCCTTGAACAGCACTCAGGTCAGTGAACTACGTCACTAGGATGATCTGCAGATTGTGGTGCACTGTCCAGTACGGAGCTGTACGTGACTTTCATAATCGCATAACTGTTATTTTAGCTTGACTTAGGACGCAATGTTCATTATTATTCAGATATGTAAAAAGGAAACCACAAAGAACCTTTACGAATAACATCATACATTTCCTTCAGTGCTTGAGTGTCATTATTGTTCTAATTTAAGGTAAACTAGTGTTTTGTTGTTCGGTTAAGAGCTTGAATCACTTTGATATGTCAAAGAGCTAGGGAACGGAATTAAGGAATATCAAACTTCTTACAAACGCTCTTTCCAACTTTTATGATACGGCTATGATATAAGTTCTTGGAATTTTTTTAACGGTACCAAAAGCCCCTACCATTCCCACGATCTGTTTTTTGTATAAAGCTATTGAGTTAACTGTCTGTCTTAACAGGGCAACTTTTCCTGAGAGTGCTTACAATGTTGTACCAAAAGCTTGAATGTTTTTGGTGCAAACAATCCTGTACCACAGAGATATTTGATTTGCAGAAGGGGTGGAAAGGTTGCAGAGAAGTACTCAAGTTTTACACAGGACCCTGGGCCTTTTCCCAGGACCCTCAGCCTTCTCTCAATACTCTCAGCCTTATCTCAAGACCCTCAGTCTTCTCTCGGAACCCTCCGACTATATGATATCTATAATAATGTTTCAGTTTTCAATGGTTGTCTGTTGCCCTGCTTTTACATCTTTCCAAAGAGGCGATTTGTGTACTGCAAGATGAGAAATTAGCTAACAAACCAAAAAATGATGTCTAAAAGTGTGAAAATATGAATTAAGTTATGCGTCACCCAAAGGATCGGTTGTTAAACAAGTTTGCTTTGACAACATGTGAATGGGATGGAATTTCAAATTTTCAGCACATTTCAAAATTTTCCAATTTTCTTACCAGATCAAATATATGTGAAAAATTTTGGATCTGTTCGATAGAAAAACTGCTCTAATTTTGGAAAGTGCTTATAATGCTTTGTTTGTCCAAAATGTAACCCCCCCCCCCTATGTTGAAAATAAAACATAAAACTCTTAACGTTAAGTAGAGGGAAGGTAATAGCTGGCATGGTTACATCCTCAGGAATGTTTTAGGGTTTCAATAACAACAACAAAAAACATTTTTGAAAGCCATTATTAAGTATGTACAGCCATATGGAAGATCAAAATAAAACAAAAAAACTGTTAGCAAACTGCTCATCCGCTAAAGAGCCTGTGTAACAGAAATGTGAAAAAGTAAAGTGGGCCTGACGTTTGGATCCTAGCAGGATCTTCTTCAGAGGCTGAATGACAAGTAACAGAAACTACATGGGACAAAATACAAGCACAGAATTACAGATATGTTAATGAGCAGGTTGAACACAAAAGAGAAGGATAAAAGCCAACAGGGGGAAAACCCTGTTGGTGTCTTGTTTTCTCTCCACCCTTTGTCCAATGTGCCAAGAGTGGTAATAAATGCTGGATAAAAGATTTTGTAAAATTTACACGAACAATGCATTATGTAACGCTCGAAGGAGTTTTATGGGAAAGCGCTAAAGTGTGGGGTGACTTGTTCGATACACAGATGACATCTGGGGCTCTCATAATTTCGTAGATCAATAAAATTGCATTTTCCACAATATCGTTTAACGTTTTGCGAAAAATGAGCCTCACCGTGCACCTGGTCGTCGAGTCTCTCATTAAATTGAATCGCACAGCCTTAAATGCTGGTAACGACGTTTAATGAAAAATTTGAACCTCCACAAAAAAGAGTTACGGATTCTTTTCAAGTTCTGTAGAATATGAAACTTGTAGCAATGTTGCAGTTCTGGATTTTTGATTAAATCCCCCAAAGAGATGAACTTCCACAGTTATCTGAATTCCCTGTTCGTTCTGCCATCCGCTGCCCCGTTTCAGATTTCTGTTTTAATATAACAGTCCAATATTCCATAGAAGGGCTTAATTGACATTTCTTGGAAACGTAGATTACCAATCACACCATCTATGCAGGTAACCAGTACATTGTTACACTGTACGTTCCAAAAAAACAGTGATTCTGTTATATTGGGCATAGGAGACTAGTTATTGAATTATGAGGCAACATATATATTTTACTATGTGCAGCCATACAGTTTGTTAATTCCATGGTAATGTTTTTTTGTTTTTTGGGTTTTTTTTTTTAGTTCTTATAATTTTATGGCCTCAGGCAGTTGTATTTCACTTTAGGGAGAAATCCTGATCATAGTTCAAAAACTAACTGCTGAAAAATCCCCCGAGGGGCACGTCAAAAACAGCACTCTGAAGGAATCTAATTGTGATAAAGAAAACAAAAACGAAAAACAAAAAGGTTAATATGAAAATTAGAAAGTGTCAAGAAAATCATAGTTTGCGTTCATCCCTCTCTCTGCCACAACATAATTTGCTCGTTGCCTAGGAGATAAATGCTTTTATATGGACGTAAGGAAAAAGTCCTAATGTTTGGATTGGATTACATTCTCTTTTGAAAAGGATAGTATGCTTAGGATAGTATGATAATGACATATACATATTATGTATATGTATTTTTGTACATATATTAATATATATATTTCCACAATCCAAAACTTACTGAAAACTATATTGAAGTTGAAGGTTTGTTCTCGGCATTACATATGATAAAACTATCATGTTTGTCCATCAATTAAAAAAAATTAATGACATTTCCTTTAGTTGTTACATTTAATGTGAGAGAATTGCTGTTCCTTGACTAATCCACATCCATGAATACGTAAATCAATGTTCACATCAATCTTAAAAAAAACAACTGTTATTGCATTCTGAAGTTAAAAAAAATAACTCTAATGTTAAAAGCAAGGAGGACTGTGTTGAGGTGATTTCTGTTATGCAGGTTTGATGTGGTGTTGATAATGGAGTTGATTTCTGTTATGTAGGTTTGTTGTGGTGTTGATTATGGAGTTGATTTCTGTATGCAGGTTTGATTTGGTGTTGACTGTGGAGGTTATTTCTGTTGTGAAGATTTGGTGTGGTGTTGACTGTCTAGGTGTTATGTAGGATTGATGGAGATGATTTCTGTTATACAGGTTTGGTGTGGTATTGATTATGGAGATGATTTCTGTTTATATGCAGGGTTGGTGTGGTGTTGAAGTTATTTCTTTTCAATATGAAGACATGTGATGTTTCTTGTTGGAGAGTTTTGAAGGTTTTATGTCGACCTAGAAGGCAATTACTTTAAGAAGCAGCCAGGTTTGCATATTGGAGAAGTTGAGCGGCTTGTAACTTAACACTTCATGACAACGGTTGGATATCCAATCTGCAGTTTTTCATCTCCTTTTGGATTTTCTCAACATTTGGAAGACTTTTTCAAGTAGGAAAACCGTGGATTTCTCCTGGATGAAAACCCCACAACATTCCAGATGCTAGGCCTCATTGCTTCTAATGATACCGCCTTGATCCACTCAACCAAAGCACTGGATTGAGTTTATAATCTTTGTACAGAAACATAACTTGAACTGTAAGCTCTCACACACACCATGAGCATTCAAACAAGCATGAAAATTCAGAATTGTTACTAAACCAACGGCATCATTTTGTTATGACATGATTTTAGCCCATCAAATTAAATTAAATTTTAACACAGCTTGGGCAATGATGCTTGTTAAGTTCAACAACATACAAAAAATTCAACCAAAAAAAGTAAGAACTTTATATGTGGGTTGATAGCCTAGGCTGAACCTTAAAAAAAAGTACAGTAAACTATTTGCCACCACCTCAGCCTCATGCATGGGACTACTAGTATGTTTGGCATTTTACTGGCTACCCATACTTGTCAGTCATTGCAGAAAGGAACAAGGGATGTTACTTCTGGTAAATACAGATAAAATGGCCTTTTTGCTGGTATTTTCCAGCCCACTATTTGGGCATCAATGGAAGACCGTTTACATATCATTATCAAAACCTAATAGCTAATATCATATGTTCTCGCTACTTTTCCATGGTTTTTTTCATTTAATTTTTTTTTTTTTCATATTTTCTTTTATTTATGGAAAGTATTGTAGTATGAGTGACTAGGTGCGTGCTGTGATGTTTCCTGAAGCAATATGAGCAATTGTATCGCATCATCGGAATGATGATATGATTGGCTTTGACATGCTCCCTAGTGATATGTTCATAGCTTTGGTACAGGAGTACAGTAACTCTTCAAAGGTCAAAAACCGTTTTTCTGACAGAATCTTTACATTCTTTTTTTTTTTTCCTTACCGGATGGCAGAAGGAATCCATGCAATGGTGATGTATGTGACACCTGCTTGTTAACACTGTAACCCAAAAATTTAATGGTGGACTAACTTCATACTTGGTCTGTGGATCCAGCTTAATGAGTACAAGAAGCCTATTGCTTTCTGTGAAGTTCAATGGTGATTTGGGATCAACAATTTTTAGTCAAAGTGTGAAACTTTGTAAACACGATACCTCAAAAAGTACATCTTTGTTGAACTCACACATGGTATGCAGATCCAGCTTGGTTAGTAAAAGTCCCCCCCCCCCTCATTGAAATTGGTAGAGTTCTAGGGTCAAGTGAGGTCACCCCCCTAATTGAAATTGGTAGAGTTCTAAGGTCATGTGAGGACACTATAGTTTTGTGAAGGGGTTCTATAGGTCTTTAACAGAACATACAGTAATCCAGGAATGAAGTCTGCTTCAGATATTCTTGCTTTAAAACTGCACTAAACCTTCTTATCAGTTTTCGCCCTCGAAGCTTCAAGGGGTCAACAGGTTATTTCTAATGGTGCAAATATTGGCTCAAGGGAATCAACAGGTTATCTCAAATGGTCTCAGAATTGGCTATTTTCCTCTTTTGGTTTATACTAGATGACTTTTGCTTTGGCAGTAGATTGTGAAAATATTTCACAGTGTATAAACGATGTCAGTTACTCTCTTTCATTATTAGCAACTATTGAAGGGATTTGTTAGCTCAAAATTTACTAAAAGAAACATCCTTTCATTCATAAATCTAAATGTCTATATTTCACATAGGAAGGCTGTTCTTTCTGGATACTGAAACGTCTTGAGATAAAACCTCTATAATGTAACATCCTTACCAGTAAATGACATGGTTAAATGCCCACAATGGAGTCCTACACATAAGAGCTGGAAATCTCTGATCTTTTCTGGTGCTCATTCAATCCTTGGACAAATTTAACTCACCTACTACTCTACATTAGTCATATAGTTATTTTGAATTTTGGCAAATTGTGTGGCAAGGAATCACAGAGCCAACTGGCTTTCTGGTTTTAATGACATTTTAGGAAAATACATGAAAAGTTTCCATCCCCCCCCCCACCCCCTCTGCATTGTTGTCCTACTAACAGGGTTAAAAGGAAAAGGTCTTTGCCATGTGGGACAGAAACTCTCATCTTTCTAAATGACAATGGTGTGAACGACTATTTTCTATTTTTACCTTTTTTACAAAATTTTGGCATTATTGAACTCATCATTTGCGACTTCAATGCCCAACAAAAACCACTTCCCATTTTGATCAATAATGTTGAAATGTGTCCCATTTATTATATTAAGTATTATTTTTGTAGTCATTGATTATTTAATATTAGAAATTCTCTACATAGGCTATGTATATTAAAAATTGTTACGTCGATATCATTGAAACTGAGACCGAAAGTACAAAAACATCAAATGCATAATATGTAAAGGTTAAAATGTATATATGAAAACCAAATGCATATATGTGAATGCCAAATATAAATATGATATAGCACATATGGTGACCACATTATTGGTCACCCAGAACATGGTACCATTTCTATCTTGCACCACATTGCTTCTTTCTCTTTTTTGCATACTGATTGGCTAATATGATTTTCATGCATTACAGTAATCTCTTATCCGGCTGATTCATATCTGAGATCTTTATTTATGCTTCTAAATATGTTTACATTTTTAACATGTATGCTGTATGATATACAAGCTACTTCTTTAGGCTTGGTTGATTTTTTTCATCATTTATCTACTTTTGTTTTCATTTCTTTATTTCTCGTCTCATATTCTTTTTTTCCACATCAATATATGATGAGTTTGAACATTTTCTGACTTTGAAAAATAATTCAATTTAAATTATCAGTTTTTTCCCCTTTCATTTGGACAAAACAATATAAAAGGTATGTTAAACAACAAAACATCATAAGTGAGATTTGACGAGAATACTTAAAAAAATTGAGATTTTTTTTAAATCTCAAATGGTACATCACACGGTAGAACAATTCAGATGTAAAAAACCAATGGACCAGTGACTATAAGTCTAGCAGTCTAAAATTGCTAGACATTCTGCTAGCAAATTCTTCTCAATTTTATAGACACTTTTGGATTTAAAGTAAACAATATTTGTAACCCCTTTGAGATCTATAAAATGAATATTAGAAAGTTTTTAAAGTTACCATTTTTGGTCCCATCTCGTATTTGGGGGGGGGGGGGCTGCTGCTGTCATTTAATGAATTTCTTACACAGAAGTAGGTTTTCTGGATGGATATGTAAAGTAAAGTAAGGTGAAATATGGAGAGAGTGGGTCAAAGGTTGATTCCATCTATCCAGCATGGTTGATATCAAGGAATACCTCTAGATGAGGGGAGGGGAGGGGAGGGGAGGGGGTGGGTGAGGGGATCATAGGAGAGACTTTTACTGCATCTAAATTGGTGATCTTCAATATCAAAGTATCTTAATGACCTTGGCTATATAGTTCAGCTTTAGGAAAAATTGTTCCTTTAAAGCTGTTTCCTAACTACAAAATGTTTGAATAACCATGTTCGTTTTCTGTAAAATATTAAGACATAATTTCCTTTACGTAACCTAATTAACGTAAGATTATGTTGCTATTATTTGTAATTTTTATAGTTACATGGGAAGTTGACATTTGAGTGGGAATGGTATTGGAAGTGGGGAGTAGGAGTTGGGAGGGGAAAAGTTGGGAGGGGGAGGGGCGGAGTTTGGATGGGGGAGGGGCGGAGTTTGAATGGGGGAGGGGTGGAGGAGATGTGAATGTGGCGATGCTATGTAATCGCTCAAGATTTACATGTCATATGATTTGTAAATTACAAAAGTTATAACCAAAGGTTTACCAGACTCTGGGTATATTGTTAATTTTGCCAATTTGAATCAATTGTTATATAAATTCTTCTTTTTTCGCGATATATTGATTCTATGAATTTCCTGTATTATATAATATTATAAATATAAGACTGGCAAACATTACTTTTTCTTTCATCTGATTTATTTGAGAGGTGTCACGGAGGGACGCCTTTCTCCCCCGATTCCCTACATGTTTTCCTGGGCCCTGGGATTAAATCCCCCGACATCTCCCCTCCCCTTGACACCTCCCATCCACCAACCCCCTTCCCCCTCACCCTTTTTCAAGGATGATTTAGTTATCAGTTAGATAACTCTAATACTATTCTCATTCAGATTCTATCAAAACTATTGTCTGTTTGCTAATACCTCCTGCTCATATTTTTCTTCTGTCTCTTTCCGGTCAGATGGTGCTTAGCCATTCGTCTACTAGGACACAACCCCCTTCTTCCCCCTCCCCTTTCCCCAGTCACCTCCCTTCGAGCTAGCTCAACTCGACTGCCTCCACTATGCACTAGAATAGTGAATTCATTTCCTAGGCCTTCCTCAGAGATTTTATTCAGTCACTTGCTGAAGCATGATGAAATCAGATGGGGGCAATGAGGGGTATGCGTGGACCCAGGGGTGAGAGAGAACAAAACTCACCACTCTTCAGCAATGCATACCAATGTAAGGATACTTACCAATTAATAAGAATAATTAAAAAAGAAAAACTATATAACTGGAGATTCCAACCATCAACAGTTATTCCCAGACATTGAGGAGTCGGCATTGAAACATATCTCAGTTATTGGAAACTGTTTTGAGGGTATAGCGGTAAAATGTCATTTGAAGTTTAGCATACAAGTGACCTTTATTTGACTCCCTGGCATTTAGTTGCCATTGCTAGTCAACTTATAACAAAAGATACA
>KN885693.1:45724-56957 GCA_000934455.1 Apostichopus parvimensis | reverse complement strand
GAACGATAGACTTTCTATTAGAAAGAACAAAATGTTTTCAACAAAATCGTCTCTACTATGCAGCTTTAGAATTTGATGGATGCAGTTCAATTATCCACGACCCTCTGTTGATACATAATTCTTATGATAATATTTGTTTCGGTGACATGCACTTTAGTTTACCTGCACCAGGTAGCAACATAAAAGAACAGATACTGAATATTTGCGAATATATTTTAACAGAGTCTTCTCAATTCTCGAATATTGGTAACTCGACCTTTCTGCCATAAACATATTTCAGTGTTGGGATGCAACCAGACGGTTAAAATAGTTTGTTCTGTTATATATTTCTGCCGATAACACATATTCCTTGCTCCCTTACTTTCTCAGTACCAACATTTATGGACGTTTGACCTGATCCAGACAGAGATTATATCATTGACTGCCGTTCTATACTGCATTTTCTTATTTTGCTTATTGCTATTGATTACCTACCATAGTCCTGCTTTGTTTTTAATTATATTTTAGTTTTCTGGATTCCTTATGGATTTAGCGAAGGGCACTTCAAACTAAATATCCAGTCTGTTCGTTGGATTCTGACATTTGGACGTTCTATACACTTCCCGGTAATTATCTCTCATTACTTATTCGCTTACACAAACTCTCTAGTTGATAAGCAGTTTGCTAACAGTTTTATTTTATTTTGATTTACAGCTGCTCTGTTACTGTATCCATTCGGGTGATCCTCCTTATCTACTCTGTATTTGTACTTGTATTTGTATTTATTTCATTTTACAATTTGTTATGTACAGATGAAATCCGTCGGAGATGAGTTGACGGATGCAGAATATCACCAAGAGGTAATGGTATGCAAATAGTAAATATTACACTTCCTTTGGTGAATCGGCCAGTATGATACAATCACATACATGTGTAATGTGAAATTCCTGTTTCATTCCTTATATACTAGCCATAACGTTAATATAATTAAAGCCATAACACGTGTTCCATTGTAGACATTTATGCCTGATACTACTTGTTAAACACAATCAAAAAAAACTTTTAAGTAATTTGTCCTAAAGTTTGTATAGATGAAAGCTCATTTTAGGTTTGCAGAAATCAAACACTACAAAATTTCTAAAAGTCACGTCTCAATGAAGATGTGATTTTTTTTTTTTTGATTTTCCTTCCCAATAGGTAGTAGAACATCCTTACTGTTTTAAGTGCAGTATGTTTTTCAGTCAGGATAAGCTTGAGAACTACTCTTGTGTTGCATTTGTAATTTATTTTAAGACAAGTTAACGCTGTGAGGGGTTTCTCTTTTAGGGTTTTTTCTTGCAATGCATTACAATATTGGAACCGTTGTTCATATAGATCACATTTATTTTAATATCCAATAATTAAAATACAAAAACGACAGATTACACATTGTAATGAAGCCCTGTACTTAGAAACTGAACTGATCATTCATATAACCTTGATAAAGTGGTTCAAATATGTATCATTATACTAAAATCTACATATCTTGAGTATGAAATATTAAAACAGTACTAGCTCTAAAATCTAGGTTAACACAGTTTATAGACACAACAGTGTGTTGGTGCAAGAATGAATAGGAAATTGAGCAAAGGATCAGTGAAATATACGTTTAATTTATTTCTTATTTCTTATTTTGTTTCTTAATTTGGAATAAAAATATGGCTGTATGTAACAGTAGACTATTCCATACAGTTTAAGTAAATGAAACGGTTTAATTCGAAAGGTTAGTATCGAATAATATTGTGTGATTATAAACTACATTATATAATCAAAAGGCTAATAATTATGAAGTCGACTAAAACTGTGAGCTCTTTGTTACATAGATGTATATAATAGCTTCGGTGTTTTGGGAGAAAGTGGCTAAGTGACAGTCATATTTTATTGACTAGGCCTTGTCAGAAGAATAAATAAGTCTTCTGCGAGTGGGGGCTTGGGAGGCGGCTCCTTGGGATTAATATCTTTATGTGTTATCTTGCGTTACGTTTTTTTTTTCGATTTTCTTCAGGTGAAATTGTTCCGCCATCACTATAGGTAAGAAAGAGTAATAATAAAGTGCACGTTATAAACACTAGACAACACACATACAAAAGGATCGGTTTCCTTTCATCCCGACAAAGAACATATACTTATATCAACGGCATTGCACCAACACAATAACAATGTCACTTGTGTGAAAATATTAAATATTTAAGTATATATCAAGGTTTAAAGTTCAAATTTTAAGAAATTATAAACTATTGTTAGTGCAATTTTGATAGGGTGACTCCGAATTTTGTTAATAACATCTCAGCTGATCATTATTGTAATTTAAAGCAATTATAAACATGCGAAGATACTTAAAAAAATGAAGATATTCGTTCCTTTACTGTGTAGACACATAACATTGCTGTAGTTGCGTATTACATTTTATATAAATATTATTATGGCATTTTTCACCATTAAAATCTAAAAATAACATTTTTAATTTGTTGAAATTACTCCCAAAATATGAAGTTGCTTAATTAAAAAAGGTGGATTTGAAAAATTGTTAACATGGTGTCACTCTCATTTTCAGATTGATTTTCATATTTTTATCTTATCAACGCCAGTGTGGTTCTAAGTTGTCAGTTGCCAAATCACTCAATGATTATAAAGAACTTGGAGAGCAGAGCAGAAATTCATACCTTATATGATCGTAAAATGTCAATTTGTTTCATATGTTAATTCGGAAGTGCTGGTGACGATTATATGTACAATAAATGATATAGGAGTGCTTGGCTATTTCGGTTATCATAACGTACTAGTTGATCTTCCTTTTTTCTCAACAGAAATCAACCATGGCAACAGACCTGGATAGCCTCGAGAGGAAACCAAAATCTCAAAACAGAATAGAAAGATGACAATACGTTGTCAAGTACAGAGAACATTGATGTAAATATTAAACTCAATTGTGAGCTAAAACGTTTCTCGTGTATTGGTTTTGGATTTTGTCCCTGAAAAGCAAAGGGTTAAAATGTTGATCTACAATTACACATCATCGGGGCATTAATTAGGTCTATAGTCAAGTCTCAGAGCAAGGCTTTGCTAATAAATAATCCGAATCTGTTTTGTGTGAGGATAGAAGTGTGTGTGTGTAGAAATGTTGACTTTATCCTCAGACTGAATGGATAAAATGCCTACGACTCCATTTTCCCTCGAATGGCGGTAGAGGAAGGGACATGGGCCCTGTTCACCCCACCCTTTACGCACGCCACTTGGAAGCTGTATGTGATGACTGAAGAATCACAAGGACCATATCCAGCACAATTAAATAATTATGTTTAAGTGTTACACTAGTCGGTATGTTGCCAGACACTTATATTTAACTGAGTTATATGAGAGGAGAACAATCAAGTTAAGTTAAGTATTAATTTTTGCTCATCTTATATTGAATATGCTACAATATTACATTTGCATAATTTTAAGCTATTATGTAAAGGGTCAAGGACCTTTATGATAGAACGTGTACCAAAGGAAAGGTTGTGTCTCTATGGTCGTTAATCCGATTCCTTTGTAGGGTGTGGGGTCCTCCCCAGAAAAAAAACAGAGGTATAGTTCAAAAGGAGCAGGATTATATTTGAATTATAAATAAGGTATAAAGTAAGGTATAAGACAAGTCCCAACAACCCAAAGTATTGGACAAGAGCAGTTATTTAATATAATTGATCATCAAAATCGGTAAATGTCACGGCAATATTCATTGTAAAAGTCAAAAGATGCCAAATTCTAATTTAATTTTCTGTATGTGTAATAAAATTAAAAGCTGATATTTGTCACGTGATCTCAGATCCATAATAATAAGATATCAAGAACAAATCTATATTTCAACAGAAAACTGCTAGGGTATTCCCCACTAGATTACATTTGTAGATTATATAGTGACTCAGACGGTTACTAGACATATCTTATCAAAAGTCCAAGAACGAATCACGTAATTCCAGGTTAATAAGTGTTGTGACTCAGAATAGTATACTTTCCTCGACCAGTTTGGCTTTGGCAAAACATTTCCATCTTCATGGCAGTGAGCAACATTGTGAAGTATATCACAGATGGTTTTAGTAGTAAAGTAATTAGTTTATGTATATTTTTTAGATCTATCCAAAGCATTTGACATTGTGGATTACATAAGTTTGCTAAGTAAACTGAACCATTATGGCGATCGGGTACATGCGTTTAACTAGTTTCATAGTTATTTGTCAGATAGAAAACAAACAGTGCGTATAAACAAAAGTTCTTCGATTTATTTGTAATATCAATTGTGTTGTACCCCAAGGCTCCATTCTTGGACTTCTATTATTTCTTGCTAACATAAATGATATGTACTCTCTTTTACCTCATTTGCAGACGGCACATGTCTCCTTTATGAACATAAAGACCTCATATTCGGGCCACGTAGAGTAAATACTGAGCTAAATGTGGTTTCATTATTGTTCAAAACCAACAAATTATCATTAAATATTTATAAACCAAATTCATGATCTGTCAAGCTTTGCTGCGTAAGCTTGGCACTGTTGATTTATTCATTGATTGTAACACAATTGTCCTAGTTAATAAAGCCAATTTCTTCGGCATTTACATATATTCCAACCTCACCTGAAAACACCGTATCGAAGTTCTTTGTTAAAAAGTCCTATCCTCTTGTAATATTTTATAGGGTAACGCTTACTCTTCTTACTTGAATCGTGTATATATTTTACAAAAAAAAAAGCTGTTGGTATTTTGACTAAGTCTATCGTGCAAACCACATCCGTTTTCTTCCCTCAAAGGATTCTTAATATTGTTAATACCTACAGTTTACAAGTGGCTGATTTCATGTTCAAAATAAATAAAGGGGCTCTTACCGCTTAAGTTCGATTGCTGCTTAATGTATAACAAAACATTCCATTATTATAACACAAGGACATCTCACAACCTTTTGCACAAATCTGTCAAGCAATGATATTGCCCATCGGTTTTTGTAAACAGTGCCATTAAACTTTGGAATATACTAGATAACAATACAAAAGCTATAAATAGCATCTTCTCGTTTAAAAAAAAAGGTTAAAGGATCACCTCCTAAACCATAATTGCTTGTAAGTTGTTAATTACCTTTGGTTTTTCTTTCTTCACTTCCTCTAGTTTTGTATTGTATATCTGTATTGTTTAACTCGTCTAAGAGGGACTGCTCGTACAAGCTAATGCTTTTTCAGTCCTCCTCCAACACCTTGTATGATCTTCACTTTGTACTACTCCTCTTTATTATTGTGAAAATATACTCAAACTCAATAAATGTGATTGTGTTAAGTCACATTTTGCTTGCATTTCGATAATAGGTCTGATTTTACATTACTCTTATTACGTCATTGATATTGTGTTTCAATGTTCTTGATATTTCGGGACTACATCACACTACATACAATATAATACTGTTTACCTCATTATTTTTTAAGGGCTCTCAGTCATAACACTAAACTAAAGTAGATACTAAGCTAAAAATAGTTTCATAATGGTTCAAAACTTATAAATTATGATAAAATATTTCTAACCCAATGTCATGGGAACCGTGCTTTGCAGCGTAAATTTGGCACTGTTGAGTTATACAATGATTTTAATAAAATTGTTCTAGTTAAGAAAGCAAATTTCCTCGACATTTACATGACTCCAACCCCACCTTGAAACACCATATCGATGTTCTTTGTTCAAAAATTCCAAGAGTAATTGGTATATTGTATAAAATCAGCTATTTCGTCCCATCTAATATAATTACATCCTTGTATGATTCACTTATTCATTCGCAACTATCAAATTGTATTATTATATGGGGTAACACTAACTTGAATCGTTGACATATTTTACAAAAAAAGAGCTATTTGTATTTTGACTAAGTTTGATTATCGTACAAACCAAATCCCTTTTCTGAACTCATATGATTCTTAATATTGTTGATATCTACAATTTACAAGTGGCTGCTTTCATGTTCTAAATATTTAAAGGGGCTCATACCGCTTAAGTTCGATAGTTGTTTAATTTATAAAAATTCATTCCATTATTATAGCACAACGACATCTCACGACATTTGCACAAATCTTTCTTGCAATGACATTGCCCATCGTTTTTTTTTTATAGACAGTGGCGTTAAACTTTGGAATATACTAGATAACAATATAAAAGTTATAAATCGTATCTTCTCCTTTACAGAAAAGTTAAAGGATCAACTTCTAAATCATAATTGCTTGTAACTTGTTAATTATCTTTGTGATTTTTAAGTCATTATTGCTTGTCAGTTGTTAATTACCTGTGTTTGTTTTTATCTTTCTTCATTTCTTCTATATTTGTATTGTATAGCTGTACTGTTTTATTTGTTTAAAAGGGACTGCTCGTACAAGATAATGCTTTTTCAGTCCTGCTCCACCACTTTGTATTATCTTGACTTTGTACTAATCCTTTTTTATTGTTGTGGAAATATACTCAAACTCAAACTAAATTAGTGTGTTCGTGTTTAGTCACATTTTGCTTTTATTTCGATTATAAGTCTGTTAGGTAAACTACTGTACTATTTGATGTGACGAAATTAAAACATGCTTGGTTATTCTGACGACGCGACGATTAATAGAAGAGAGTTAACGTAGTCATATAACATATCCTATGAAATATAGGCAGAGTTATTGCACTCTGAACTTGTACATATATCTTATATCAGAGTGATATGGACTTAAGTACAAATTTACTCTTCCTTTTATTCAATCGAATACTGATACTGGTTTAGTGATAACTTTTATCACGAGCGTCGACATGGTCCTCAAACGGTGTGGCCGGTTTGCGATAAGATTTTTCCCATCGGCTTTCTTGTTCCTCTTCATTATTTATGTAACCAAATATTGTAATGAAGTGTTTTAGAACGACTAGCATATAATCCATACTCATTACTAGTTATGAACGTGGATTGGTCTACTCGAACTCGTCCACTGGTTACTCGCAATGTACTAACTAAACGGAATGGTGGCATTCTTGTATCGATACTTGTACCAGTCTTAGTAATCTTACTCGCGCCTAGATCCTAATCATGATTGAAATAGTAATCAATTATAAGCTAATAGTAATACCCTTGCTGTTGTAACCGCCATATCGTTCTACATAGAAGTCTAGTTCTATGAACTTAAATTTTGCCAAACACCAGAAGTGACATCATAGTTGCCATATCTTTTTAGGCTTTTGGGTATTTATCAAAACACCTTCACTTTTTAAGTTCCGTGAACATATTCCGGTATTGTACATCCAAGCTATACAAGTACTAATTGATTGTAGTGGTTACAATAAATAACACATATGTTCCCATGGGTTAAACCTCCAGTCTTTCATACACCCTCCTTACAAGTGAGCCAGATATAAAGAGCCCCCCTCAATTTATAACTTTGTTTTCTTGTTTTCATTTTACACCGTTTGAAATGGATATATTCTGTGTAATATGACTACTAAATGCTTGCATCATATTCATCAGTTTAAATGTTCTAAAATTATGATACTCGAAATTTACGGGAATTAGACCACGTGACATTGACTTTACGCCCATATACAACAAAACTAAATATAGTGTGAAGAAAACACGAAACACGCTCTCATTGACAGTTTTACAAAACCATTAATACGAATTCAAGCACCAGTAGAATGTTTGTGGTTGAGTGGTACGAAGTTAAGTTTGTGAAATTGTTTGATTCCTACCTTGGTCTAATGAGTCAAAAAACAACGAAACCGGTCATAAAGTGGGGGTTGTTATAGTGTGTTGATCTTCATTTACTTAATATACAACTTTGAATATTAGAAAAACCTTTTGAAAATAATTTTCAGAATCTAGGAACTTTTCACTCCGTTACTGTGCTACATCATATACTGATCCTCATTATATAATGTAAGCACAATATGATTGACCTTAACACGTTACCAGACTATCAGGCTAGCGTACACTATATCCTTCTTTACAAATCCAATTTCAGTGTATACTGTCTGCCAATAGGCAGCTTTACAAAAGTTATATTCACGGAAAAAGATAGTAAAAATGATTGAACTTTGGTTTATTATCGTAAAGAGATTAAGTAAATATGAATAGCCTGCATGGATAGACTAGAATAAGTATCATTATATTGTACCAAACCCCGCCCATTACTAGGTCAGAATGTTTTACTTAATCATTTTGGATGCAGCTATATAGTGCAGTCTTATTTTTTAAGGAACGTTATATCTCGCTTCTCTTTGAAGTAGTTAACATCTATAACAGAAGAAGTAATTCCACGCTATCGGTAAGTTTTTTGATATTAGACTGTCATATTTTCTTTACTAACATTGCATGTAACTATTGGTCTTTATGTTTCTTGCTAATCAGCTAAAATTAAGTATTTATTGCAATACGTTTGCAGTATACCTAGCTTCCTTGCTCTGTAATTACACTTAACTTAGAGGAGAGGCCTCTTCGGATAAGATATATTCTCTCTAATGGACTCGTTATACAAAGTTGACGTAACATCGTCATGATCACACGATCACAATCTCGATGTAAGTGGACTGGGACTGAGATTTGATAACCTAAGTCGTTAGGTTTTTCTTCCCATGCTCTAGATGAACAATTTTCAAAAGTACAGTATAATGATAAACTGTTTGTTACAAAGTATATGAGTTGGTTTTGTTAAAGAGAATCAGCTAAGCAAACAAAGTCCTACTTGAGTTTAACTCAACAGAATCTGTCTATAGTCGTATGTGTCTTAATGCAAGTCCTTTACACCGAAAAAATACTAGAACACAACGATATACCATCAATATTTGCGCTTTTAATATACGTTCAGGAGTTCGGCAGGGAGAAGCTTAGACAGACAGAGACAGATATATAAGAAAACTTAAAAATCATATTACAAAATCTATTCATACACATAACAATTTATCGGAAGATAAACCCAAATTAAACTCAACATAACATTTCCACTTTCGACCAAACCTGTTCCTGACTATGATAATAAAAGCAACGGGAATGTTGGCAGAATGTTCAAGCAAAGAAAATCACGAGATGTTGACAAGACGACACATGCGCACTTGAAATATCGTTATATCAGACGCTAGTAGATATATTGACATATGCGATGCGTGACATCGAGAGCTATATTGTTGACATATTGCGGTAGCTTCATTTTAATAAACTGTGTTGATTTTTTGCTGATACGGCCCCTGTTGTTGGTGTACACTGTTGCTAGCATCGTATCTGTGTTATCTATAATTTTTACTTGAAAAGATATGACCTTGTGTCATGTCATATTGTATAAACCGTGCCCTTGTGATATACAACATGCCGCTCTTGTATTGCTTGCAAATTGCTTCTTAGCCAATTGTAACAATGATATATAAATAACAACTATATGTGTCTGTACTTTATTCGATTTATGATATCTTCATGACTAATTAAATATGTGTGATTAGTTAAAATATAAAGTGATATATTCTGTATTAATAATTAGGGGATAAATACGAGGGGAACCGGTCTTAAATTTGATTTGAGACCGATGATGACGTCATCGAGGAGGCTGAGCGGACCGAGGCGATGACGTCATCAGAGGTCTCAAATCAAATTTAAGACCGGGTACCCTCGTTTTTATCCCCATTCATAAATGACCCTCACAAATGTTAGAAAACGTCATTTTTTCGCTAATTTTTGCTGATCTGTATTTAATTCTCCTTATCTCTTGACCTTTTTCCTGAATGACGTAATAGTCACCTCCTGTAAAACAGCATTTTCTTCCGACGAACATTAAGAGTAAAACAATACGAAAGAAGCAGTGTCGTTTGGTCTTAAATTGTTGTAGTTTAATCAATTCAAACACTAAAAAATGGAGGGAAATGCAAATTAAAAGAACAGATGAACACATTTCTAAAGATAACATTTTAAAACGTTTTTTGACCTACCAGGTCAAATTGCGCAATAAACATGCTGAGTTGTGTGTTCTAGAAAGTCCGTACACGCTACAACAGTTAGGCTAGCAACGTTGCCTGTTGCTAACATTCTTTTGAGTAGAACCCGTCTATCCCTGGTCGGTAGATGAACCGTTCAAATAAACGTTTACTGGGCCTGAGAATGAGCAGTTTTTAAAGAGGTTCCGAGCCCCATTTTTCGACAGGTTTGTACTTGTAGTAACCGCAGTGTTATTGCGAGTCTGAAAGATCGCTAGGCCTAGTCCCTGGTCAGTCATGTCGTTACTGCTAGTAGTAGTAGTAGTAGTAGTGCTAACGTTATTGTTAGGCTTAGCGACAAGGTTTCTTCTGTTAGTGTAAACATTGGACGCTTTACGCTTTGGTTCTTCATTGAAGCACCTCGATAAGGTTGCTGACATTGACTCTAGCTCAAAATTAAGCTCAAAATTAATCCCTAAGTCATCCATGTTACTCGAAGTATTTACCTGGATGATTTAAGAAGTACGTACAGTGTGTATTGAGACTCGGTGTGTGTGAAAACCAACAGTACTACTGCTGTAACTAATTGCAAGTAGGCTATATATATATACTTACTGTACAGTATTCTTTTGCAATTTGGAACATTTATTTGCCCATAAACATATTTGCATATACTCATGGCAACGTTACACCATGTCTCCATTTCTTTTAATTATGACTTCATGACTGCCACGGCAACAAACCAGTGTTTGTCTAACATTTCGATCCTGAAGCAATTCTCCTCTCTATACACTCGACCAGTCTCGAATCGCATTCGAGACTGGTGCAGTATACAGAAAGTTGGTTTAGGCATTTATGAATATGAGATAAACTACACACTGAAATAACACTTAAAAAAATCAATAAGTCACCATTGCATATTATATTCGTCACGTGTCTGTACACTCGTAGATTTTAATCGTTATCATGTCTTTTTGTAAAGATATTTTCAATGCAGCTGATCATATCTCATTTCGATGTTCTTGCGTCAGCTATTCCTGTAGTTTGTAAGTCCAGAACGCGTATTGTGTGTTTGGGGCTAACATTTTTTAAGGGGTCAAAAAATCTTTTTGAAAAGTCCAACATGTATTTTACATAACAATTTCTCGGAAGATGAACCCACATTGTACGTTACTTAGTCTGCCAATTTCGACGTGACCTGCCCATGACTATGGTCATAACAGCAACAAGAAGGTTAGTGGAACGTTCAAGCCAGTAAGATCACGAGATGTTAACAGGACAGGATGTGTGT
>KN885693.1:25465-43632 GCA_000934455.1 Apostichopus parvimensis | reverse complement strand
AATAGTCAATGTTATAATATATTTAGAAGCAGGACTGGCTCTCACTATGGTTCGTGTTATGTTACCAATTACAACAAATATACTGAACGATGCAAACGTTTTTTAATTATAATAAAGTTAATTTAGTTATTTTAGTTATAATATAGGGGACAGCAATGATATATTCAACAACTACTTGTGATCTAGTGTCTTGGTTTTTAAACGTTTTTTGCTTGTTGACCCATTTCTCATTCGTCAAATAGCAACAGTGATGGATGCTGCTGACATGGGAATGGATGTACGGCAGAATCAAAGTTTGCAATGTTATGAAAGTTTATGTTTATAACACTACCACTGTTTTTTACCGATTTTTGCGATCTTCTCAAGTTTTCTCGACGCTACACAATTTCACGACCCGGTCTTCGAATAAAAGGGATCCTGTTCATATATCGGTAGTTATCTGTATACGATACCTTTTATCTACACAAGGAATACACGCTATTATAGGTCTCATGATTTAGCTAAAATGTGTTTTGTTATACTTCTAACATGGTTGTCATGCTTATTTGCCATCGTTAACAGGCAGTTCACAGTGCACAAGGTGTGTGAAGGATATGGGGCGTGTAAACGCCGCTGTTATATTTACCTACTAACAAGCACATCGTGCGAGCGAGAATCTTTAATAACTCCGAGGTGACTAGAACAACGGAAGTATGGATCGGAACAGCAGACAGTTCAGAAATATTTCCCGTCAGCCTACCATATCGAACCAGTCCACTCATGTAAGAGCTGAGCCATCAACCCAACAAGCACTGACTTTGGAAGGTTCGTATATTCGCGCTTGCTCTGATGCAATCATACTTTAAAAGACAAATTGAACGAATGACGTTACTGATAGGTCATCGTATTCTAAATCAATAGCATAACTTGTATGCAACAGTGGCCTTAATTCCTTTATTTTGTTTTAAATTCTTTCAAGTTTAGCCATTTTTTAAATTTCCGTAATAATTTTATATACTTTAACAATGCCATACGTGGCAAAGAGGGAGGGGTAGGGGGGTTGATGGTTTTTCAACTACAAAACAAATCCAACTTCCATATGAAGTCTTGTTGCATTGATCGTAGCTAATACCGTACTTTACTAATGATTTCATTGTTTACTTTTCGATTTCATTATATTCAGAAAAAAAAGAAATCTTTCTCAAAGAGCTGAAGTCTACGTACAAGGAACGATATGACGCAGTTCAACCGATCCCTTATATCAAAGATAGACTCTACTGTGTAGATAAAGTATTTGTTGAGGGCAGCATTGAAGGTTTCATCGAGAGACGAACCCCCTTCTCCACCGAAGGATCATGGGAACGTTTGGCGTCATATAATCATATTTTCACTGATCCGCGTATTAAATCAGTACGTCGAATTATAGAGGGTGAACCAGGGTACGGTAAATCAACCCTCACCCTTCAGTTAGCCTATGACTGGTGTAACGGTGTAAAGGAATCCCCTTTCTCTGATGCAGATGTGTTAATTCTTCTACGACTGAGACAGCTGGGTAATGTGAAGTCCATTTACAGGGCGATCAAAATGTTTCTATTACCAAACGAGTCCCGTGTGAAACAATCTGACATTAGAGCTATTCTGGAAGACTGCCATCGAGTACAAGTTCTCCTCGATGGCTATGACGAGTATCCGGAGAGAGATCAAACCACAGGAAGTGACGTAGATCAGATCGTCAGATTAGAGAAGTTTAGAAAATTTGAAGTAACCTTGACGACCAGGTATCTACCAAAAGACTTTGACAAATCAGAAACCAAGCGAGTCAAGTTAAAAGGTTTTGATGAAACTGCGCGTGATCAGTACATTCGCAAAGTAATCACTGGAGACAAAAATGAAAAGGCTTTTGATAAAATTAAACAAGGTTTGAAAGGAAATCCAATTCTCGACGATCTCTGCCAAGTTCCACTATTCTTCGTTACGTTCGCTCACATGACTGATGAAAGACGAGACTTTCAGAAATTTAAGTCTGTTACGGAGTTTTTCATCTACATGATGAAATGTTTTCACAGTCACACCAGAAACAAGGCAGCGGAACGTAACGTTATGACCTACGAAGTAGAGTTTGAGTCTAAACATGGTGAACTTGATAAAATAGCATTTGAAGGTCTCAATAGAGAGAATCAACAAATCGTGTGGGGGAAAGATGCGTTCTGTAAAAGAGTTGGTCAAGCATTTTATGATCACTATATCCGTGTTGGTATTTTAGTAGAGGAAAAGGTCGTTGATAGATGGAGAAACTCCTGGTGATATCATTAATACCAAGATTGAAGTAAGCTTCTACCATAAACTATTCTGTGAGTGGTTTGCTTCATTTAGGGTCGCGGATATCGCTGCTAGTGTGAAGAATTCAGCCGAATTAGAACAAACTCTGGGTAATATGGATCCATTAGACCTCCAGTATGTTTTTCGATTCGCATGTGGACTAAGCCGTACAGCAGCTCGTAACATCATCAAATATTTGAAGAAGAAAAAGGATTGTGATAAGTTTGCAATCCTCTGCATCTTGGAACAAAATGGAGACATTGAGGAGATCAGGAAGACTGTAACAGAGCTCTGTTCTGAGGAGATTTTCATCGGAAGAGACGACAGCAAGTTACTTCAGAGGTCTACCGTGCAGCTGCTACAGATAGCATCAAGTCATGACGTAAGTATTGTGGAGGTTGCGCATTCGTTACTATTATATGATTGATTATTGTCTTTTGTTAAAATTCTTGACGAAATTTCTTATGTACCTCAGTTCTATGATACCAGCCACAATCTAACCACAAACCTCACTATAATGAAGTAGTAATAATTTCCCTTATGCATAATACCGATGCAATATAATGCAGTATAAATTTAAATAAAATGTTACAATGATTTGTAATATATCATGTAACTTGTTTAAAATTCGTCATTTTTGGCACTTTTAGCATATTACAGTATAATTTACGGTTCATGTATGTTATATAATGCAATCTGCTTGCTGTGTCGCTATAAGTAAATTTATGATTGAATTACATGTTACCCGTCCCACTATATTCAGTGATAATCCATTCGCCTGCCCTAAGATAGCTATGCAAGGTTGTTTTTTTCGTCTCCGTAATTGTGTAATTAACTCGCACTTTGTTAAATTCTCCAAGAAAAAAGAAAGAAAAAACATACTGATATTATGTCTCGTAAATTGATAGGCCCCTAATAACACAGTTAGAGTTAACCTTTATTCGTCTAACAGAAAAGATTCATTCGTCTAATTTACATAAACACTGTTTCATCATCATTCGGTACCGCTATTTGCCAATTTAAACACTTTTTGTTTGACATATATGGCTATCAAGTTGGTGTTTTTATATTAAGCCCACTACATGACTCCATTCCAATTCTCTCGAACATATATTTATTTCTATTTTCAATGTACTACGTACTATTAATATGTACTCGTTCCCTCGCAATACTGTATATGTACCCTCCTCTCAGCAAAATATGCGCTATATGCGTACTGCAGGATATAATTCTGCAGCTCTCATATCAATTGCCGAAAATATGTTCCATCAACGAAACCTTTAAAAACTACTCAATAATAACTATGTATATTTGCAGGTTGCTTACTTTTCTCTCTGTTTTTCCTCTCTTTTCTCTCTCTTTCTGTTTCCTATTCGTATTGTCTACTCTGTTTGTTTCTATCACTTTTGTTATACTGTTATCTTTACGTATTATACTCATCCTAGCTTTTGTATTCCTCCTTAGTGTAATTTCTATATTGCATTTTTGTAAATATTGTTTTGACTTACTAAATGTATACGCAAGTGAATCACAGTATTCTCCCGTGATGTGAATCGTAAGTAATTTGTAGTACGCAAGTACTATGATTAGTCGTTCGTGTTACGTAACTAGCTTGTCATATAAGGAGGGCGGTATACAAACAAGTACTAGAGTTCTTTCTAAAATAATTATTGACGAACATGACAGTTAAAGTAGACTTTCCTGGTATGGTAAATCACACATTACTCCGATGCAACCATTTCCCTCTTCCTTCCAGGGATTCAAAAAGCATCCATGGGTATGGGTGCACACAGTTCAAGATTCAGTGGGATTTGTGGCTAACCACCCTACATGAAAACGCCCCGACAACTGTTGGTTCACCAAGGATTGTTTACCACAAATTCTAGAATAAGAACAAAGCGGACAATTATTCATTGAATTTTCTATATTCATATTTCAAAAAAGTGAAGCAGTTAAAATAACAGAATGGCACTCTCAACTACAAAAACAGGGCACTTTAAATATGAAAATAGAACAAACGGTATATCATTCATTAATACCATTATTCAAATGTAAAAGATACACAATTTTCAGGGTATTTACTTTGTTCAATTGCTACCATGGCTAGATTGACCTCTTTCTGTTTTCTGAGTCTGAAAACGAACAGTTACACACACTATTCCGATAAGAAAAATAACATTTTCCGGTCAATCTATAAGACTAATTTGGTAGTGCGCACCAGAGCCGTATATACGGCTCTGGTGCGCCCCACAAAATATTAACTGTTTCCTCGATCCAAACAGTTGTTTATGTTTGAATTGATCGGATCAGCTACACAGTATTTGACTTTCAGCTTTAGTAGATGTTACTTCCTGTCAGCAGCATTCGTATGTTACGTTTCTCAATGATGATCTTAATGCAATATTATATTATTCATAAATATTTGGTTCTCAAAAGGTTAACTCGAGTAAGTTTCGATAACCTATTCACCGCTCAGTAGACTATTCACAGCTTATATGTTCAATTGAAGCATAACAACTACTACAGTAATGTACGCATGTGTTGGTAATTCAGTCATTCAGCACGTGTTTGTATTACTTACTATTCCTTAAGAAAAGCACCTGTTTGAACGTAGCAGCCACTTAACAGCAGCCAATAGTGTATACATCGACGTTACACGCCGTTGGCCACTGATGTTTGTACACTGTGACGAGCGCTGGGTACGCTGTGACGGAAATCGTCTATCCCCAGCAGCCACTAAGGGCAGCCTAAATTAGCGGACAATAACAAGACTGTTACTTTTTCTTACCTGTTTTAATGCGATCATAATTAACGCTATGCATACTGTAAAATGCCAAAAATGGCACCATAAGAGATATGAGATGTTGCTCTTTCATGTGATATAATTCTGTATGTGGTGCTAACCGGACATATCAATAGGCTCCATAACTAAAATTAATCGATTTAAAAACATTAACAAAATTAAAACAATTTTTGGGGGATCATTACACATTACGTATATACAGCGCGTTTAGAGATGTTCGTATCGGGGTTGATTCCAAGTTTAAAGGCATGGAAGACTCGCCCCAAACCGCGTGCGGCCATCTGAAAAAGTTAACTTTCCGTTGCTTGCAAGTGACGTTTTGTTCGTGTCGCTACAAAATGCAGACAGTACAGTAATGAAACGTGATACCTTGTTATCTTTAGCTGGACCTGAGATGTCCATCGCTGTATTTTTTGTACACAGTGCTGTGGGTATTAACCGCAGCTGTATGTACTGACTGTACACTAGTGTCTAATTACCGATGGTAGCAAGCTGTGTGTGTGTGTATTTTCTGAAATCGATGGTGGTGTCTAACATTCTGTTACACCTCATTCGAAACTAGGTCAGATTACCGGCATTAGACGTTTCTTTTTGCGCGAGTCTTCACACCCTTTAAGGCCACTTTTGGTCAAGATCGGTTTTGTTTCCGATAGTAGAGATATACCACGTAAAAGAAAACCTTTTTACTTTAATGTGGTGCTAACCGGACATCTCAATAGGCTCCATAACTAAAATTAATCGATTTTGAAAAAAAAAAATACCTTTCTTATTTATGAACTAATTGAACAACACACGACCGCAGCGTCAGTTATAACCAGGGAGTTGTTATGGAAACAAACACACACACACACGACCGCAGTGGTAGAACTGTTATAGCAAACACACACACGACCGCAGTGGTAGTACTGTTATAACAAACACACACACGACCGCAGTGGTAGTACTGTGTGTCATGTCTTACTGTCCTTTTCTCTTAGTGGCTGCTGTTAGTGTCCGCTCGGCGTGATTTTTTTTCCCAGGATGGTTGTGGGTAATTAACATAAAGTAGGCGTGTTCAATGCATTCTTGTACAATGCGACTGCTTAGTGTATACAAACCAGACAGGGTTTGGAGCAGGCATGGTTTGATCGCATTTAAGTATAGTATCACGTAGATAATGTGGTCTGCCGTACGTGTGTCTTGTACAGGTAGGGATATCCATGGCACAAGCTTGAAAGGACCAAACTCCCTGGCCTTGGCCCTGCGCGGGTGTTGTATTGATTCTGTGCACAAGTCCGTAATACAGGTCAAGGGGACCAGGGAACAATCATCATCGCCCTAGTGTTAAAGTCCGGCGTGTACGTGAGAGGGACGAGGTCCCACTTTGTGACCCTAAAATACTAAGAAACTAGGAAACTAGGAATGCATCCAGGTTTTCATATGGAAAGGTCCATGTTATTTTGCTCTCCGTCATGTCAAACTAGGACTAGGAACTAACAAAAACCGATGCCCATATCCAGTCGACGTACGTGTGATTCGCACTAGCCTTATAATAAGTCATATAGGCTAGGCTAGTGCAGTGCATGCACGCGATATCCAAGTTGTTGTGTGATATACGAAGCATGATACGGTATTTGTAACAATAGCAGTATAGTACAGTGCATAGGTCATACAAAACTTTCCTGAAGTAGGCCTACTGCACATGTGCACTGATTGAGACACGCCTCCTTTATGTTAATTACCCGCAACCATCCTGGGGAAAAAAATCACGCTGTCCGCTCTTAGTGGCTGCTACCTTCAATGAGGCCCATTCAGCCTGCCGCGTCAATGCACGCTTCGACCATTACAATATAACGGTGTTTTGACTGTTTTGAAAACGAAGCTTTTATTTGGAATGTATACGCAGTTAGGATATGCCAAGTATACTAGGCCTAGGCATATACGTTTATCACCGCTTTAGGATATAATCCTACTAAAACAATCTTGCTTTCAAGGTAAGTTTAATTATAGTACTGCATATAATGTAGACGAATTCTGAATGGTTAGGCCTAGACCTAGTAATAGTAACAGGTTTGTTTATTTATGTCAAGATAGGCTAGGACTTTACTACTTGCCGTAAAACATGGCTGTAGGCTAATTTAAATGGCTTGTGATAAGGAATATAACTGTTTTTTTTTAAATAATAGTTATTAATTCGACACTAATCCGTAGGTATAGAGACCGAGTAACATATAAGTGGGCCCTAATCCAATCAGATATTCCGAGAGCCCTGGTACTGGTAGTGTTAATGTTTTTGGTAGTGCGGACACATTGAGATCTGTGATAGTAGTACATGGATTGGGATAATGTCGCTCACATTTAGCAAAGACATTTATAGTAGCAGTTATGATGCTGTAACATTGTAACATTTGCAGCTGCACAATAGGCTACTACTTTAGACACGGCAAAGAATGAGCCTACAACAAACATTTTAGAGAGAATATCAAATGAATGGAATTTGTTTTACAGTTATAGAAACAAAATATTATAATATAAACTATAGCGTCTGATTAGAGTTTACGTGGTGGTAGCTTGTAAGCGGTTCATATGGGCGTATGTCGGTTGTATTTACTCTGCTTGTGTCGGGAACAAAAGTTCGTTCTTGCAATTACTGTATGTAGGTTGAGGCCTGATTAACCACGCTAATGATAATGTGATGATCGATGAGTGTACAGAGTAGGCAACGAGAAACGAGGAATAATAATAGAAACATTCATTTTTGCAACTATCATGAAATATCATCATAATATCTAATCTCATACCATGTTATCTTGTACGATTGGTAAATATGAATGTAGGTTCGTCGATCGAAATATGCAGAGAAATTTAAAAAAACAAAAAAGACTTTTGCATGTTATAAACCATTAACATCAGCTGTAAGGTGTAGCGAATCGGTTTTATTATCAGGTAAAGATATCTCACAGCCGTGACAGTTATTGTGTGTTTGTTATGGAGAGTTTGTTCAGGGCGAAGGGGGGAGAGGGGGTGGATAATGCGTAATGTATAGTAGGCCTAGCTGTACTACTGCTTTAGAGTAGACACGACAAAGAATTAGAATTAACCTACGACACACATTGCATAGACAGATTTACAGGCGCGGAATGTGTTGCACAATCATTATATGACATAGCGTTTACGTGACGTTACCTGTTAGCGATATACACCGGCGAGTGTCGGTCGTGTTTACTCCGTATGTGTCGGGACGGGAGGTTCGTTCTTACTGTTACTGTATGTAGGTTGAGGCGTACACAAGTAGGGATCGGGAAACGGGGAAAAATAATAGAAACTTCCATGTTTGCAACGGGGCCTGTCATGTACTATCAACATAATATTTTCTAACTTACCTTGACTATGTTATCATGCAAGAGTGGTACAGATAATTAGACAATTAAGATATGTAGGGAGGGAAAGTACGTTCGTGTGGCGCTACATTATGTAGGCATTACAACCGCGCTTATACTAGTGTGATGATCGATGAGTGTACATACGTGATAGTTTAACATTCGAGTACATTTTTTATTTTTTTTACAATGTTGTAAGTTATTTCTTAGCATGTTATTTTTCAAGACTGGTAGATATTAGTTTGTGTTTGAAGACCAAGCTATGATGAAAACACTATTTAAGCGCCTGGTTTAATTTACTTGCTACAAATCATTGATACCAGTTGTTAGGTATAGCGAATGTGTTTATTACCACTAACATTGTCATCACCCAGCCGGCAGAAGTGTTGTTATGTCGAGTTATTCTGGTAGGACGGAATGTGGGGGGTGGGGGTGGTAGGTTGAAGGGCAGGTGACAATAGTTTAGCCTAAATGACTTAAGTCGAGATCTGCAATCACTTGTATACATTTATACTCAGGCTATTCCTATACTTTTATGGGTTAAGCATATGTTTTTCATTATAGTCGGAACCAAATTTGACTTTCCTACGTATACTCGCGGTAACTACACATCGGTAGTGAGTTGAACTCTGTTTTTCAATTTGTTCATTTATTTATTTGTCATTTTGATTTTTTTTTTAAATAATTCTCGATTCCTTTTTGGAGAGGGACCGGGGACATTAGTACTGCTTTCCTTTGAATTTCTATAACTAATACCCAGTTAATAGTGGTAAGTATGTTCAATAATATATACTGTTAATGAGGTCATGCAGCTAAACTACAGTTTATTATTTTATTTATCTTCCTTCAGATACCAATATCTGATCTACAGCTGTGGTGGTCCTTCAGTAAGGTTGACAATAATAACATCATCCTCCGGTCTGGTATTGCTCTACCAAGCCTCTCATCACTGGAGAAGTTATTGGTGAATGCAGGAATAGATAAACCAGAACTTACGGAGGAAGATTGTGTAGGATTATTGAACTATGTACTGCCGTCTAAGAAATTCAGGAAACTTTGGTGAGTTACTTACAAGATAAAATGATTTTAAGGAGTCTAGTCGGGGATAATTACAGGGGACAGGTTGGTTGAGCCGGGTAAATAGGATCTTTGAAGTCATTATGGTTGGAGATAATTGGAATTTTATTGTCATCTGAGTTATAAAATGTTACAATACATACATTTCCAGGAATCTAAAATAGCTGTGAGAAAATTACCAGAGATCTCTTCCATCCTATATCGTTAGTATTGTAGGTTGGGACAAAAGACGAAAATATTGGAATTATTTTCCAATATCCATAGCATATGTTGACCTTTATATAATGTACACTGTTTTCATTCCTTTTAGAATTACACATATCTATTGCACATTGAAATTAACTTGGCGATAGGACGAAATGTTGACCTAAACGTTAAATACATTTCAATGTCATTTAGGAAAAAAAGA
Source organism: Apostichopus parvimensis (assembly GCA_000934455.1). NCBI lineage: Eukaryota > Metazoa > Echinodermata > Holothuroidea > Aspidochirotida > Stichopodidae > Apostichopus > Apostichopus parvimensis. Next base: position 33,686 of record KN885693.1, on the reverse strand, counting down.
AACGTTTTGTGTTTAATCATTGTGTTTTTGAGGGTGGGGGAGGGGGAGTATGGATATTTGAAATTAATTCAAATACTTCACTATTATTGTATGCGAAATTAAATTAGATGAATAATTAATTTAGGGAAACAAATGTTTTTCCTCCCCCCAAAAAAAACTAAATGCATTTTCTGTATATAAGTAAAATTGCATTTTTGAATTTTCTGATAACGCAATGAAGCCGAATATATTCCCATAAACGTATAATGTAATGTCATGTAATGTAAACCTTTACTTATGTAGCGCACTACGCACGATGCATCTGTGCGCTTTACAGACGATATATACTATACAATATAAACTAATAAATATAAGATCATCAAACTGATAATAAGTACCGGTAAAGCATACAAGTTAAAAATCGATATGTCTACTACTTAAAACCTAAAAAGAAAATTATGAAGTAAAAGCCAAATGTCACTTAAAACCAACAAATCCTAAAAACGCAACATTTTAAAAACCGTCGTACATGAAGTTCAAAAAGATAAGCTCGTTCATAAATCTGTATTTTTAAATATTTTGTATCGCGTCGCAAGGAGGGGAGGGGGGCGGTGGGGTGGGGTGAACTCTCGGTAAGGCTGTTGCGATACGAGATTGTCCTTGTATAACAATGCTTGGATTTCCGCAAAATATTTTGGAAGCTAGGCTGATTTGAGAGTGCATTTGTAGAATAGAGATACGTATGAGTGGAGTGCAGTAAAGTTTTCAAACAGATATCGCGATATATATTATGATAAACCACGTCTACTTTCAATTCAAATTATGGCGCAAATTATGTCAAATATAGGTAAAAATAAGAGAAATATTGACAACCGGTTGTTTCTTTTTGCTTTACACATTTTATACATGACATTTCCCAACAACGTTTAGAGGCATTTTTAAGAGAAAAAATCCTTAAAAACATATCACCCTAAATAATTCAACGAAATGTCAACGATATATTTTGACTCCAAGAAGGTCACCATTACTAATTACTAGTTGATTGCCAATACAATCAGTGAGTCATTGCGTAAATCGTGCACACAAATTTGGTTTCAATCGTAAATTATGTTGTTCCTTGATGAACAGTCACATCAAAAGCTAAAGAAACTCCAAACATCGGAGTAATGATTTTGTAGGAATTTATGACCTACGAAAGAGTCCTGTTGAGTGTGAAAATATGTAAGAAGAAAAACATTAACAATTAAACAAGATGATTTTCTCTGTTTTAAAGAATTAAATGAATGAAAACTATATTGTTAGTTCTTCGCTAACATTGTAGTAAAACAGAGATAAAGCTTTACAGATTGTCAAGGTGACCTTCAGCGGTACATTTGTTTGATGTATTAACGGTAACTAAGAGATGTATGATAATATGTACTTTAGCTGTGCAGGTGTTCAACCACGTGATGCATTACAATATGATTGACAGGTCATATATAAAGGATACAATGAAAACTGCGCAATGTAGAGGACGTGCGTGTTGGTAAAGATTGAAAGGAAAGTAGACATTCCGTAGTAGGTCTGTGTATAGACGGTAAATATTAGATGTACATTATAATGAAAGAGATGCGTTTTTAGGTGTGATTTATAGTAGGTGAAGTCTGTGATTATGCCAAGCCCGTTCCATAGATCAGGTTCAGCGACAGAAAAAGCTGCGGGCCATAGTGCTTCTTGTTATTCATGCTGCATAGAACGAGAGTAATATGCTTAGGGCGAAGGGTGCGTTTGGGTACTCGAGGTGTGATCAACTCAGACAGGTAAGAAGGTGCCATTCCGTGCAAGCATTTAAATGCAGTAATTAAAATTTTGAATTTTATTCGTTGGTATATTCAATAAAACTCTGTTTTCTTAATTGCAAAATATTTGCATTTTGTTGATACAATTAATGAGGTATTCTCTGTTCGTTATTAGGTTACCTGGCTATAATAAGGTCAGCTGGTTGTTAGTATTTAAAAAGAAACACACGATCATTTGATATATTTATATTAATATCACAGGTTTATTAACTGCACACTACCTGCATCTATCAGACCAGAGAAAATCCCAGAAGAATTAAAAAGACAGAATGTACAAGGTATGGCTATGTGGGTACAAGGTATGGCTAACACTACAGTATGTTACTATACAAGGTATGGCTAACACTACATTATGTTACAATACAAGGTATGGCTAACACTATAGTATGTTACAATACAAGGTATGATTCACACTGCAGTAGGTTGCAATACAAGGTATGGCTAACACTACAGTATGTTACAATACCAGGTATGGCTAACACTACAGTATGTTACAATACAAGGTATGGCTAACACTACAGTATGGTACACTACAAGGTATAATGGTTACAGTACATACTGTGTAATTTACCAAACATTTGTTATACCAGAGTGATATTTAACTAATATAATGTGCTGTGGCGATTATACATTGTTGATAACACATTTAAAATGGATTTATTTATATTGCATTGTATCAAACAAACTCCCTAATATCAGAGGGTGATTCAGGTTAGGGCAAAATAACACCAGAAAAAAAACAGACTGGGGTTACATGAATGTTGGCAATTATCAGATGAGTACTGCGACGTCATTAGTGATAGTAATAATATTGAGTATATGCAACAATTAAACAGGACTGATGAGATGATAGAATATATATCATAATTAGTGATATTCAAAAATCTACGTCAGTAATAGACTAGACTGGAAACAATAAGTAAATACATATTTACTGCCATTCAGCAAGTACCGTGATCCTTCCTTTCATTTTGATATTTGTTACTAATTGTTCTGCTTTATGGTACCAATGTTGATACATAATATTTGGTTTAGAACTGTTGAAACAATTCCATGTCGTTAAAATGTAAGATACGTTTAGCTCATTCCTGTGAGGGAATGTTAGGCGAATGTCAAAGTGATGGTAGGCCAGGATGATCCTAAAAGAAACCATGCAGGTAAACGGTAAGGTAGCTTAGTTTTAATTTATTGAGAGTCATAAATACATAGCTCCGGTTAAGTTAATAAAAAGTAATTTGTTTATTTCATTTTTTTCAGTTTTGTGGCCGAGTAATGCCTGTCATCTTGATCTCCAATCCGGTCGATTGAAGAAGGTTGGTTACACTTTTGTTCTGTTTGAATTCAATTTTCATGGATGGGTTGTGTTAGCGTGTGTTTGTGGAGGAGAGGGGGGGGGGCGTTGAGGGGGTCTGTGAACGGGGGAGATAAAATATAAGGAGTATCCTGCTGTTTTTTCTTTCCTTAAACTTTTTTGTATAACCTTTGGGTTTTTTCTCTCTAATGTCTAACATGGACAGTTACGTACGATTAAATATCAATTGTTTATACTTGCACTCATTTATTTATTCCGTACAAGGCAACTGGTCATTGTGGCTATATACGGTATGGTATCGGATTTCAGGAGTTGGGTCCTTACACAAGTTCTGTATGTGTTGTACATTGAGCCCATACAGGTTACAACCAACGTGCCTCATCACACACTACAGGAATCTTCATAGATATTAGTAATTATTGTACGGACTAGTAAAGTGGGACTTGATCATATAATATTACTTTCTTAAATAATTATAATTCTATACTTTATCATTTATCATCTGTTATTGCTATTACAATGTTTATCTTGTTTAATAGGCTGATGACGTTCAAACTATTACAGAGTTGTGCTCACAAAATGTCGTGATCAGTAGCAAAGACAATGTGGCAGTACAGAGGTCAGCCCTAGAGCTCCTGCTGAAAGCATCCAGTCATAATGTAAGTACAACGTCAATGGGTCACGCGATTACGGAACTTGTAGAAATATAATATAACATAATCTCTCCCGACAACCTTATTGTGAGGAAAATAACATAACGAATTATGACTTTGATCATTATTGAAATGAGTTTGTAAACAAAGAATACAATCAAGACCCACCATGAACATTCAACAAATATCAAAATAATAACAATTATTCATTACTATCCCTGTTTCTCCCTCTAATTGTCTGTCTTTAATATAATGAGTCAATATCACAAATCACCTTCCTCTGAAAAGTAAACTATTCAGCTTCCTATAACCTTTAGCTAAAACCTCAACAATACATATCACTCCACTCCAACCCCTCCAGTCATGGAGTACAGTTTAAACTTCTAACTGAATTCGTGGCTATGATTAGGTAACATTAAACACAAGCGGTCTTCCTCAATCATTAATATGGTACACATTATTATTAAGATGAATCAAATTAGACTTTCAAGATATGAACATCAAGAAATTTACAACACCAAACACCCATCGCTAACAACCCCCCCCCCCCCTACCGACATTGAATTGTCACACAACTTGTATTTACTAAACAGTAACCCTGCATACAGTCCAACCTTGATATAAATATATTTAAATAACCAACCTACCACTCTCTCGTATTTTAACCTCGTCATAAAATGGTAACTCCTGAATCGACTACTGTCTGTGATAACGATGATGAATAGAGATTAAATAAGTATTTATAATTTAACAACACTGAAAATAAATATATAATAACAAGTACTTGTAAAACAAAACACAAAAATAATAATACAGTACAACCCTCATCTTATAGAATAAATATGAATATCTGTAGAATATGTCGCACCATTGGCTGTCATGACTGTATTTCCTTCATCTGCCTTAATGACAACTTTATGTCTTCAAAAGTAAACAGTAAACAACAACAAATATTTACGAATTGTTTGGATATTCTTAAAAAACATATGACTATTAAATCGCTTGGAAGTCAATTTTTGTATATTATGCAAACCAAACGAAAATTCTATAGCCCTTTAATATAAATAGAATTTGATAAACTGTGTTTAAATTGAGGAGTAAATATACATATAAAGGTAAACAATAACAAATGTTTGTATAGGAAGGATAACAGGATACCTCATTTTCAAACATATTTAACGATACTACATTTCAAATAAAGTGCACCTGCTGCTACCATTATTCACCTTTACAATTCTGGACTTGTAAGAAAATGGATGTAAAAAATTGTTACTAGTAAAACACAAACAACAAACATTTATTTACGCATTGTTTCAATAATATTCAGCAACAAACAATACTTATATATTACAATGTGTTTTATTTCTCCAAACTCAAGTACAAATTTAAATATTAGTACTAACCATTGAATTCACCACCCTTGTTAGTAGTCAAAGCAGATAAACAAAGTATATTTAAAAGTAAACAGCAACAATTAATTACCAGAGTATGTATATTCTTCAACAAAAAATAATATGATATTATTGAATTTTCTTTAACTTATTTCTTCAAAAAGAAACACAAAATTATCTCATTAAACACAATTGCGTTAAATAAATAAATTAATAAATAGCAACAGTTGTTTTTAAACAATATAAACAATGATGATACCTGCTCTCAAAATATAAACAATAACATATCTAAGAACATTTTTACACGATGATACTGCCGCAAACCAACCAACCCTAATTCATAGGGAACAACAGATTTACAAATCTGTTTCTGTAAACCACATACAACAAACATGTACGTACTTTAATATTCTTCAGAAACAAGCCATGAGACTAAACGTACATGTTAATGTAAGATCTATTAATAAAACAACACAGGAATATCTTAATAAACGAAATTCAGTACAAGTCAAAACATAATAAGTAAAAAACATGTTTTTAAACAAGGTATACAGTTTCATCCTTGTTCCAAACAAATTATTACATTAAAATAAGTTACACCGATTGATTGCATCCCTCATTGTTTCAACACCACCCCCCACAACCCTTGTAGGATAATGCATATAAATATTTAAAAGTAAACAACATTAATAAACACGTTGTTATGATATTCTTCAACAACTAAAAATAATTTAAGATATTCTTTCATCTCTTCTAAAATCAAACGCAAACTATAATGAAAAATAAATAATTCTGCTTTTAGTCATCACATTAATTTTTACTTTCACCCCCCCCCAAAAAAAAAAAAAATTGGTAACAAACAACAAAACAGTAAACATGAAAAGGATCCGATTGTGAAATTAGTATCTCCATAAAACCACATTCATTATAAAAACATAACAAAATATAGTTAAAAACAAAATATGTGTTAAACTTTAAACCCTGATAAAGCGATATTATATTAATTCTATTTATTATATTCCTTTCTTTAGACTTCCACCTCCCCTAAAACACAAGTTACATTTAATATGTATGAGCGGTCTACATGCTCCCCCACCCTAAAGCACCCCTCCTTACCCCTACCACACCCATCCCTACCCAGCATGACACCCATCGGACCATTTATCTCACACCCTCGCACAATAACAATATAACATTCACCAGTGTTAACCATATCCACGCCCTACTCCACAATAAGGCACCCTACTAATACCCCGACCAAATATCACTTAATAAAAATAAAATAAAACAAAGGTTAAACAAACTTTATAAATAAAGTTACCCTTTTTTTGCAAATTCAAACCACTAATTATTATATAATCAACAAAACAATAATATGATCCGATTAAAATAAACAAAATATCATCGATTTATATGAATTTAAAACAATAATAAAGTTAATATTCCTAAGTTAATTACAATGCTATCATTTTCAAGTATTTGTCCTGTAAACAAGCATGATGATATTAATTCTATTTATTATTTTCCTTTCTTCAGATTCCCATAGACTGTGTGAGTCTAAACTGGTCCTTTAGTAAGATTGATGAAGATGGGAACATTATCCTCTACTCTGGTCTCTCTCTACCAATCATAACATCAATAGAGATTATGTCCATACAGACAGAGGCAGGGAGAGAAATGAATAAACATGAAGTTAATGGAATATTAAACTATGTACAACACTCTCAAAGATTCAAGCAACTGGAGTAAGTATAATTAATAGTTATGTATATAATATAAGTCATTAATAAAATAACTAGTTGATACTAATGATGAACACAAGATAAGAATTATTGATATAGTTATATTTAATAGTTACTGAAGGTTGTTTATTAATAGGTTTAGATAAATGTAGAAGTAAAACAAAACGAATGAAAAAGAAATTGGATAAAGAAATCAACCAACAATAAAGGAACAGTCATCAGGTGAAGAATATGATTAATGGGAGAGTAAAATAGAGACAAAATGAGACAGAAACACATATAATTGACCGATAAATTATTCAGAAGAATGAAATTTGCTTAAATAAAGAGATATGAGGCCCTAGCTTACACATAAAATTAATATATATCATTGAAATAATAATGATAATAATAATAAACAAATAGGATTTAATTAGATCAAGATATGAGGCACCATAACTGCAGAAGTAAAAAAATCAACATTGTTGCCAAAAGCAACCCGTGATGTACACAAACTTCGACCATTTAGATTAACCAAAAAAAAATTAATAAGATTAATAGGAAAGAAATACAAGCTCAATGTTTCATCAGGACTCTTTCACTTCATAATTAATCTATGAATTAACTGATAAGTAATGAACATTAATATTTAGGTTATAAAAACAGTGATATAAATTAAACAGATTGTAATTTTCTTCATCCATTTATATGGCACCCCTCTCAACTATAGTACCATAAGCTTTCCCTTATCCACCCCTACAATTATGCCCGACCACTTACCCCATTTATTATGTTTATAATACTTGGGGTATCTTGTTAATAACACCATTCATTGCAACGCACCACCCACCCACCCCACCCCCTACAATCCCACAAATACACCTACTCAGCAAGGTCTCCTTCTGTCATACTATTATTGTCCGTCTCTTCTGATCAACATCCTGTCCTCACCTCCTCCACTCCAACCCGTTGCTCCCTCACCCCCTCCAACCCCTCCCCACCCACCACCACATGCAACAAAAAGCTCATGATGTACGCATATTATTAACCCACATAACATTACAGTCAATCCCCACACAGTAGAGACCAATAAAACAGTATATATGTAAATAACACTCAAAATCACGTATATAGTTTGCTTTTCTATTCTCATTGTTTGCAGTACAGTAGAAACAAACACAGTACATCTGTTTTTAGCTTGATATTTCAGAAGATTTTACTGTAGATGCTTTCTAACAGTGCAGTATTCTGCTCACCAACCCCCCCCCCCCTACACACACAGACACAGACACACACACACACACAAGGCATATGACCCTTCCTTAAT
>KN885692.1:9746-33622 GCA_000934455.1 Apostichopus parvimensis | reverse complement strand
TAACCAAATAGAGCCACGACACTACTCTTTTTCCAAATGTGTGGGGGGGACATTTGATATTGTGTCCCCCACCCATCGAAATGTGGGGGGGGGGACGTGTCCCCCCGTCCCCCCTGGATTGACGCCCATGATCAGATTGATGTATAGAAAAACGTTTTGCTACTTTACAAAGAGATATCTGGTACGTTAACTAATAGGTTGAAATACCTCACTGCGGCGTCATGATATACAAAGACGGAATATATATAAAACGATGAATAAATATCGTTAGGTTTGAACTTGTGAAGATATTAATATATTGATATTAAAATGCGGCCATTTTTTAAGGGTAGTTGGACGTGTAAGCCTATAGAGGAAAGATTTTATAGTTGTTTTGTTATCCTAGGTATTCTAGTGTCATTGTTATGTTAAATGCACGCCTATTGTATTCTTTATTGTATTACGTAATGTTAATTGTTTAGATCTGTATTGTGTATCTTTTATATGGCAGGCTACGGTTTTCACGGACGGAGTCTTCCTGACTCACAACTCAACATCCACTTATACAGATCAACGTTCACATATCATGTCTCTGACCGTCTTATGGCCTGTTACCCTCCGGACCCGGCCATGTCCCACCCTTTATCGGGGACCCGCTTCACCGACGTTACGTGAACGATATAAAACAGTAGCTAAAACAGAAACTGTAAGTACTTGAAAATAATACTAATAATATTTAGTCAACCGCTACATTGCATATGCGCCGGTTTGTAAAGTTATAGAAGTTGAGTATAAGGATCCTTTTCAAACATCTTTTTGAAGCCAATTAATATGTTAGGAGGATAACTTAGTTTGATGTATAACTCTCATCTTGTTTTGACGATATACTCGGTGAGCCTTTAAGAACAGTTCTGGTTGTTTCGACCAAACAAACCTCAATGCGCTTCAACGTAATTCAACGTAATAGAAAACTTCGAAGATATACACATACACCTGTCAGCTTGCTTGCGTGTTTTGTTATTGGTGAAGGTATTTTCAACATGTTACAATTCTTCTCTTATGAATTGAATACCACTTTATGTTTTGTATTTCAGCTCCATAACCTTGGTATCTTATCATTCCTCTATGTTATTCACTGCGGATGAGGTATTGTCGTTCATTAACCATTTGTTGTTCATTTAAATGGCACCTCATAGTAATGTTGCTTTCATTAGCCGATTATGACTTTTAGTCTAGCAATTCTTTGGCCGTATTCTGGTCAACCAGACTAATGTAGTGAAACTGGTTCACATAATAATTGCGCGTACATACAGTACAGACATTCCTGCCAATCGATTTTCAACTTTTCGTCTTCTGTTTGAAAGTACACGGTTCTGTCGTTCATTTGTTAACCATGCTACCGTAGAACATCTTGTTGCTAAGATGTCACTTCATATGGAACCAAAGCTGTCTCTGGAGGATACTAAAGGTAAGATTAAACCATAGAGCAGAATATATTCTGCTCTATGGGTGAAACTTGCCAGATGATGACTAATTAGGCTAGGCCCCATAGACCTAGGCCTACTTTCCATTAAAGGCCTTAGTAAGTCTGGCCCCTAATATTGTAATATTACTCTAATACTAGCTTAGGCTAATGCAGGCATACGGAAAGCTAGACAGAATTAAGTTAAGTTCTTTGTTCTAACAGTAGGGGTACAGATTCGTGAAACAAAAGAAAAATATCAGCAAGTAATACTCATCATGATTCAAAACCATTCAGGTATATGCCTGTGTTTGATTGTAAATTCCATTAGGCCAAGGCTAGTCTCTGATTTGCTGGCATTAATATTATTAGTCAGGCCTTGTGACATGATTGTTAGGCTTTATGTTTGTCTCTTGCAACAGTAAACTGTTGTTGTAGTTTGCTTTCCTCTCGTAGGATTTTATTGAAATTTCAGCAAAGTTCTGTTAATCAGCATCTCATTGTTTGTTAAGTCTCAGAGAGGTGAATTCCTTTCCGATTTGGAGAAATCTCAAACCTTGTTTAGTGACAGCTAATTGTTATATATCATTTTGGACCCTATGGAATTTAATTGTGTTACTGTATAGCCAAGGCATATCCCAATGTCAGTTTCACATGTACAAACAACGGAAGTCATGCTCAACTCTCTTTGTTTTGCAAAATCTGGATATCCTATCATTTGCAACACTGGAAGTTGAAGTTACTATAGCCTAGGTCGAGAAAAGTATAAAAAGATTACTATTAATGGCAATATAAAATTTCAAGTTGGAGTTAAGAAAATTTCTTGAATCTGCTACCAAATGCAGAATGGTAATTTCTTTATTATTATTATGATTATGATTATTATTTTGACAATGCTGAAGTTCCATGAAGGTAGTCTAGTTGTTAAGCTAATCACCAGCGTAACTACTTTTGAATTATTGTGTGAAGTCGAAAAAAGAGGGAGATGTACTTCTCTACACCTCCCTCCGTGCATATTTGCTTGATATTCCCCTAGCATTCTAAGACTTTTCTCCAATCAATCAAATGTTCTGTTGCGCTGACTGTATTATTTTCTCATTATTATTATTCTTATATTTTAAGTAACTTACTTAACCTACTTGTCCCTTGTTATGTTTTCAGCTGCATTAACAGATATCTTAGATGCTCTGCTAGCTCCTGCGAATAAAGAGAAATTGGACGATGCAAGGAAGGTAGCTGGTAATGACATGATGAAAATGATGCACCATGTCTTCCCATTGGTTACGAAGATACAACAAGAAGTTATCCAGAAACATGGATTTGGATCAGAGGGAGAAGGTAATTCAACACAAGCATTTCTCTTATCAGTTTTCCTTTTAATATTATCAATCCTTTTTAACCTGTGTTGTTGTTCTATTTCTAAAGTTATAGAACTTATCAATTATAGGCTTGAGCAGTTAAAAAATAAAGAATGCTTATAAAACCATCTTTATCAGCTTGTAACTTAAAACTAGTGAAAACTGACATCAATGACTTTAATATGGTACTGTACTACTATACATAATATGCATCCTTGAATAGCTTCAATTATTCTTATGAATTATGGCTGTAATTCTGCTCTGGACTTATTCTCTTTCCTTTTCATTTTATAATTTCTCTATCAAACAGATGCCATCAAGTTTGTGCAAACGGTACGGCAGTATGAGATCCAAGACGCAGAAGTCGCCCAGCTAGCCCTGAGACTGAAATCTAACTTTCTTCCTCCTCACCCTACAATGGCACCCCCTCAGACCCCCTGAGAGCGTCTGTGTTGAGCTGAAGTGTCCTACTAGGGCATGCCAAAGTCTTGCCAAGTGAGGACGAGAAATACGTAGTAATTTCAGTCCTCATGTGTGTCTTCCTTGTTACGGTTTGAAGCCTGGTGGTTTGTTGTGACGGTACGTGGGTTTTGTAACTAACCGATAAAATTGTGGAATAAATATATTCAAACTTGATGCGTTTGGGATCGAGTCAGCAGGTTGAATTCCAAATGAAGTTGCAAAAGATGTTTATCCTCTGCTGCTGAAGGATCATCTGATCCTGTGATTCAAAGCTTAATTAGGTCGCAAACAATAGTGTCCAGTTCCAACTTAAAAAATGTATGTGATATCACAGTACTGCAATTCAATGGTATATTGTCTTTGTTTCTTTAGTTGTGTATCTCATTAATGGTAATGTATTCAATATTTATATTTTACTCCATTTAATTTATTGTTCATTATATTTCATTACATGTTCAGGTTCCCATTAATCACCAAAATTGGTCATTTTTCTGACGTTAGCTGTTTAGCTTAATTTTGGTATGTTTTGTATTATAAATTTATGATTATTATTATTACCCTTATCGATGCAAACAAAAAGACACATGATGTTGTGCTGAAAAAGTATGCAAAAATGAAGAGAAAACCATACATGATAGGCCCCAAATTAAGACTATGTAGTTCAGAAAATTCTGATGACATCACAGCATTCCAAAGTGTGATTACGGAAGTATTAACGAGTCATTCGGCATATCGCATTACCTGTCTACGAAATGCGCTACGACCTTAATTTCTTTTAAAATTGCAAGAAATATGCCAATGAATTGTGCTCTTGTTGGATGTACCATTAAAACCCCAACTGACAAAGTACGACATTGTCAACTTCCCAACTGATGCGATGGACAGAAAAACAGCCCAGTCTTTTAGATGGTGGATGCCCCTAGCACATTTTAAAATATTGCTGGCCATGTTTGATTACAACGTCCATCTATATTTTCGTAAAACACCTATGCCTATTAACCTACCATTCTTCTGTTGGTAGACAGTATTTAGTATTTACTATATATACTTCTAGAAATGACATGTCTAATTCCTGTGATGTCACCTGCTGATATGAGGGCTCTTCAAGTACATTTCAGTGGTCTCAGAATTGAGACATTAGTGTCAATCGAGCTGCCAAAACTTGGAACTTCGATACCAACGTACAGTTTCCATAATTTCCCATCAGCTTTGGTGGAGTAAACTTTGGGATAAACATTGAGATGGTTTTAAATTGCACACAATGGGCAAACACTGGTAAAAAAGAAACAAAAAGAATTGTAACTGTAGTTGATCTTTAAGCTGTGTGTTTATTCATTGAAGTACAGGTAACTGTAGTCTTTTTTTTTTTGTTTCTTGTCAGATCCTAATATTAAAGTTTTTATCTTAGTATTTATTGTGCAAAAATTGACCTTAAAGGGAACTTTCCAACGGCTTTCATTCGTATCTGCTATAAGTACATAAATGGAGTTAAAGTTTTTTCAATGAATTTAAAAGGGGAACATGCTTACATTTCATAGTGATGGAGACTTATCTTTCCTTTTTATTGACTTCCATCTTAAATGTGTCATACCCGTACCTCTCTGATAACAGACGGTTGTGTATAGCCATGAAGTATCTTATTATGCAGATCACATAAGTTCCCACCTGGTGTTGATGACTTAAAGTTTACAAGTCATGTATTCACTGAATGTACTACCCGGCAAATTTTCTTAATGGATGTTGAAACCTCCCTGCCCCCTCCTTTTTCTGTGAAGAGAGAGTAGGAATTGATTTACAAGTTCAATAGATGCCATCGTGTTCGGTAAAATTATTTAAGGTTGTGCCTACTGCACAAATGATATAGGACATTGTGGATTATAATAAGCTTTTTCAAGGCTATTAGAGCAACATACATTTGTGTCTATGTTCGGAAGTGGTTGGCTGGGGTGGGGGGGGGGGAGGGCATCCTCTGAAATGTATCATGTCCAGTGAAACGTTCTGGGATTTTGTATGTTTCATTGTAGTATTGCCTCCATCCACGTATTAATTTACTTCTTGCCAGGTAGACTTGGGGGTAAAAGAATGCCAGAGATCTTGGGATGGGAATTTCCTTTTTGCGCTGCTGTAACATCCACTTTGTTCTGATACCTCTGTGGATATTAAAAGAGCCCTAAATAAGTTGCACCAAAAGGAAAAGGCCCAATCAGGTGGGGTGTGTTGAGAGAGGAGGGGAAAGGAGCAGAGGATATATAGCCTTGGGGTAAATTTTTTAGGGGGCTGAAAGAAATACGAGACAGAGAAAGTTGCATCTTACTTCGGTGGCAATTGAAGAGGCCTCAATAATTTGTACCACTAATGGGAAGGGCTGGTTCAGGCCTGACAGCAATGGTGAGGAGCTGGATCAGGCCTGACAGCAAGAGGGAGACAAAGAGGATGGGTGGGGAAGAGGCTGCAGAAGTTATACAACCTTGGGGCAAATTGTTAAGCGGGCTGAAGAAATATGGGGTAAAGAATTACATTGTTTTACACTCTACTGAAGGAAGAAACGAAGACCTGAAAAAAGGTGGGGGGGGACACAAGTGTGGGGACAATTTTCCTGGGGGGGGTTAACCTTGCTCTTGCTGTCACTGGTCCTGATGTGTTGAATTAACATTACAATTCATGTCTATGTGCAATCAGCATTTATTCAGACCTGGCATTTTCTTTTGAACAAAATTGTTATATTTCCAATGCCCACCACCATCAGGAATAATGAATAATGTGAAGGTTATCAATGATTATGTGTAGAAAATGTTCTTGCCTAACATTTAAGCACAGCTTGATTGATTAGCTTCTAATTGGATGTTGGTATCATACCATACATCAGGCAGTGCATCATAGAGAATAAGTATATCTGGAATAGCAACATAGCATAGCAACGTGGCCCAGAACTGCTAAACGTATGTTACCAGAACTACCAGTCTATAAACTAAAACTCTTTTGTTTTAGGGGGAGAGGAGGGACTTTGAAATCAACTGAATTGATAAAGACTCAAAACTTGCTATGCAAAAATGTTAATATAAAGTTATTCACTGCATTAGCAATAAATAGTCTTCCTCGTGTGTATGATGCTCAAAATCATTTAGAAACCTCCTTTTTTGTCCAAAATATCCAAAGCAAAGTGAAAATGGAGAAGGCAATGCATTGCATTCATTCATCAGATACTAACATAGGAAAACTCATGTACTTTTGGCATTGTTAAATTATACGAGCGAGTCATTTTGTTAGACGCCTATAATATCTACCTGGCTTCTGGCAGATTTGATATCGTGAATCGAACACAAAAATAAAAGAGAAATATCGATTGAATTTATGAAGATACCTTCAACACCAATAATCAAAATGTATTTCTTTTTGTGAAGTCATGAAAAATTAAAAATGGAATTTTATTGTAAAACAACCCTCTTTGAATTCATTTCATATTCATAAATGGGAAGTGAAAATACACCAGCCCAGTATTATATAAAATTTTAAAAATAAGAAAAACCAGATTTGCTAAAAAAAAAAAAAAATAGAAGAGTAGAAAAGAATAATGTACCTCCATAACAACCCTGTTAAAAGAAAATATTACCTCCAACCCAGCGGCGAGATGAATTTAAAGAATGTACTGAAGGAGATCTGAACCCGAATATCAGCTTTGCCTTTACCTGATACGGATGGTTACCAAAACACAAACCAAAATCTTCCTGTGGGTGTCATGTTACATAAAACGAAAGGTTGCTGCCATTTTATACCTAGTTGTGACGTCAATGTGGTTACAAGAAAATGAATTATTGTACCATATTTTTGTTTTCCATTTTCAATGTAGGGAAGTAAACATTCAGTTACTACAGTTCACTGTTAACCTTATCACATATTTAATTACTCAGAAAAAAAAAAATTGGGAGGAAACCCCAAAACGGATTTCTGAGAAACATTCAAGGAAACATAAGCCGCACTTGTTAGATTAACTCAATCACCCTCAAATGAGGGGATTATCCAGGACCCTGATATCCCCAACACCGGCTAAGAGATCTTTGCATAACTTTTCCAGGTGTTGTGCTTCAATACCATTTCTATCATACAAGTTCAATGGTTGACTTCTTTGGTTTTTATTTCCTTTGGATAAACTAAATCTTTGACAAAATAAATAGTTGATTCCACTGGCAGCTTCAAGTGACCAAAAAATGTTGAGAAAGCAAAGACAGGAAAATCGTTAGTAGTGACTCGAATTTACAATGACTCTTTTACGACTGTGGCAATCACCATATATATCCCCCACCCCTACCCCCAACTCCTCCACACTGTTCCTTCACAGGTCATTCCTTAATTGAAGTTTAAATAGAATATGACAGAATTTTGACAGCATGGTATAAACTACGTTTCGAAGTCTTTTTTTCATGCATGGGAGATGTTATCTGCTTTCTTCTTTTTTCAAGCAAAACATAAAAAATAATGAAATTAAAAAAAAAAACAGAAGTTATGTTGAAAACCCTTTGAATGACTCATGGGTTACTATCTGTGTACAGGAATAGTACCTGAAAGACAATGATTTCATCAAAACAAGACAACAACAAAAGGCAAACTTGAAAAAAAAAACACCCAGAACAGTTCCTTTTGAGAATGTTCTGTTGTTCGAAGGATGACATTCATTTCAAAATGTAGGCAATAAGTTTTAAAAAAATGAAGGATTAAGCACATTTCATTGCTTGTACTACCGTATAAAAACGATCAAAAATATTTAAAATTCATTATATTCGGAGAAATACTTTGCACAATAATCTGTATGGACGTACATGGGCTATGCCAACAACTGGATTTTGTTTTTCTTTGAAATTGAAATAATTACACAATCTTGGAAAATTAACTCGATTATGATGTATCAGGGTGTTACTTAAATTAATTGGCAAAGTAAAATTATCAACACTTTTGCATCAAAATTAAACAATAATTGTTAAGGGGAAACTCATTTACATCGGTGAATATAAGCACAAAACAAACAAAATTGAAACATGTTTGCAAAATTTGATATGTTATACCATATATGTATGATATCACAAATAATTGGGCAAATGTACTTTTCCGTTTTAAGAATGGTGGAGGGGGTGGGGTGGACTAATGTATTTGACTTTTACTTCATCTGTTAAATACACATTTTTCTTTCAATTCTTAGACTTTTTAATCCTTTTAAATATCATACAAAATTTTGGCAATATAACATCCAGACTTTAATGCATGTGAATGTCACAAATTGCATAAGACATATAAACAACATTGCAACACATCAAACTGGACAGCTACACACACACACAAACACACACAAGCACAACCAATAGGAAATTGAGAAAGAAAATACGATGACAAATTGCTTCCGAAACTTAACATTTAACAGTTTGTGACACAACTTACAACTTTACAATACAATTTTGCTGGGACAACTAATGGGCAGGTACACAGCATTGGATGGAAAACATGAGCTTAAATACAACTAAAATGCCCAAAGTTTGATCAAATATTGGAGATCTTCCACAAATTGATCTATACATTTGTCTGTCACAAGACAGAATTTGAGTTTTTGTTGTACAACTGTTTCTTCCTTTGCATTTCACAGAGGAGATCATTTTGTTGTTGTTGTTGTTGTTATATTCTTTTTTTTTTGCAGCATATTCATTTTGTTATAAACACTCGGAACTCGGAAATTTTAATCTGCTCTTTCGAGATACCACGTTCCATTGCGCGAAATCCTTCATAAGCTGACGTTGGCTTTGAGCTTATGGTTAGATAACTATGTCAGTAGGTATGGCACATGACTTGTACCTCCCCCTCCCCTCCCCCACCCCTTAAGGTTACTTGCCTCAAATCTCATCCCAACTGTAAATTTCTCTGCCTTGGCAGTCTTCCAATGAAACATTACATATTCAACATGACACCTGCCCTGATAAGACCTCACTTTTAAGGCACTTTCATGTAAACTTAAGTCCAGCGACAAAATTTCAGCTCGACAGAGGAAATATAAATACCGTACAATATAAATCATCCTATCTATCCATGAACTAGTGCAATAAACAAAGATGGAAAATGCTGCTAGAACCTAGTTAGCCACATCTGTACTACGTTGCACCTGACGCACACCAAGAACAGAATTAAAAAAATGAATAAATAATTGATAACGAGAAATATATTAATTGCTTCAAAGTTACACTTAATAACAGTCCAGCGATTATACCCTATCTATCGTAGGCCTCTAATATTATGTTATTGCAACTGATATTTGATCCAGGCCAAATACATGTGATGGCATGGATGCAGCGAGTCATGAGCAAACTAAATTTCTGGGTCCCTCGAGTAGGATCGAGAAATTGTGCTAGAGTGAAAACAGGTCGTACAACTGACATGTGGATATGACAGATGGAAAAAAGTGTATGAGCACGATCTGTGTACATGGTCACAGCATAATGCCAGACGCTATCAGCATAGGTACAAATATAGGAGTACACATACAATGTGTTCGGTGTAGAATGCACTGTTTTAAAATAGTTATGAGAAAACGAGAGCTTTAGTGGCTCACATACATACACTAGACTTCATCTAGATAGGATAGACTAGATAGGACTAGACTTCATCTACATAGATCTCGGCAGTTCTGCTGGGAATGAACTGGATAATAGACGCCGAGCGTGTGTGAATTAGCAACCAGGTGTAGCGAGTGACAAGTCTAGCAGAAAAACAGATATCGGAACCACGAACCACTGTCACTCAAAAGTTTATAGTTGGATATCGATATTTGTGGACACGCGATGCTAGGGCGGAGACGAAGATAACTTTCAAAGGCACAAACAATTATTCGCCTGTGCTTATCTAGCACCACATGATTAATAACCACCACAAGGTTGATAACCACCACATGGTCAATAACCACCACATGGGTTATATCACACATGGAATTGTGGGATATAATTTCCTCATGGTAACCACAATAGACCGCATCCTATGCATACACACACACTTTGGTATCCTCAGTCCTTCCAGATCCATCCTGCTGCCTCCTGTCTTAGTACTGGCCCTCTCACCTCTCCTCTTTCATCACGTCCGTCCTCCTCAAAAGCGGAGTTTGCCATCGACGATGTCCTGGTAGGTCGTCGGGTCTACTGGTTCATACTGCCGGGTAGACGGATGCAAGACGTAGACCCTGTCATTCTCTTTCAGGCTAGGATCGTATCCAGCTTTCTTCAAAGCTGTTTTCTGGAACTTGGCTGTCCCTGATGAGAAGTAAACCAGAAACAAAAGAAAAATAGGTGATAAATAAAATGAAAAACCCTTTGAAAATTGGCTTTAAAGATTGCAGATTTTTCAAACATGACCATTATCTCAAACGGGTGGCATTAGGTTTACCACATTTTTACCACCAGCAAAGGAGGACAAGTTACCGTAGCAATGGCGAGGGGTCTAAGTTGAGGGTCCCCCCCCCCCCCTTACAACAAAACATTTATTTCAATGGGGGCAGCCAAAGTTCAACTCAACTGAAATTGCCATATGTCTTGTAAGAACTCAACTGTTAAAAAAATGTTCTTATCAGCAATTCACCTTCCTGTGCTCATATTGGAGTTGCTAGATGGCCAAAATCACTGTCAAGAATGTTATTTTTACTTGCTACAATTTTACTACAATTTTGGTCGACCTAACAATACCAAAATCCACCTTATTGCTCGTGTAGGATAGAGAAAAGAGGTACATGTCCAGTGAAATATGGACTCATATGGGGTATTAACCACGGGGGGTATGTGGATCGAAAGGAAGGGGAACGGCACCATGTGACAGATGAGTGAAGATGGCTTACCTGTAACGGTGACAGATTGGACCAGTTTGATAAAGATAGGACGGGCATACGGCGGCAGCATTTCTTGGAGATTGCGATTCAACTTCACCAAATCCACCGTGAGGTTTGCGATGGCAGCCATGCCTGCTTTACCTTCGGTTCCTACAAAAATCACAGAAATGCGAAGGAGACTGTTACGAGATTAAACGTTTACGGTAAATCAACGGCATTCACTTTTGCTATTATACAACTTTAATCATTATATTGAAAAGTTCAGCCACTGGAACTATCAACCGTCATGATGTCTGTCAGTATGTGCGTATGTTTCTTGGTCAGAGTAAGCACTACGTCATGCTATCCAGTCCACTTGACTCGCATTAAAAAAAAAAAAAGAAAAAAGAAAAAAAAAAGGTCACTACCTGTGAATTGTCAAACTCAATCCACTGGTGATCTTGATAAAATGTGCTATCTGTATGTAGCTTGGACCCTTGCGCCCCAGAATACATTTACGGCCAAAAATATTTTTGGACGAGCAAAAAAAATTATTACCAGGGCATCCATCCCTTTTAAACCAAAGACAAAGAAGACATGGTTCTGTGCTCGTACCTGGAATTTCCACTCCGTACACACAGACATCAGATAAATCTACAATGTTGCTTATAGAGGCTTCCACCTCTGTAGTGGACACATTCTCCCCTTTCCACCTGAAAGTATCGCCAGCCCGATCGCGGAAGTAGAAATTACCACAGTCATCCATGACAAGAATATCACCTGAGAGAGAAAATGTAAAAAAAAAAAATAAAAAAAAATTAAGGGTGAAAAGAAAGGGGTGCACCAGAAAAGAAAAAGAAGCCTTATAAAGGTGGTGAATACATCTTAAAAGTGTCCCAGGGTTGAATTTTTTCCAAAAGTTAAAAGATATATCAAGTATTCAATCTAACATACCTTAACCATAAAATGTTCATGAAAAATGACCAAATTTCCTTTGGCCGTTACCAGAATTCAAAAATCATTACTACTGCAAGTTGCCACATTATTGGACTAAAATTTAACAGAAATCTTCTTTCAGGGCAGGGGGAGGGGCAGGGGGGGTGGGGAATTCAACTTCCCCCAAAAAATTAAGGAACATAGATACACCAAACAAGAATATGATATCTCTCAATGATACATAATAACAACACTTCACATAGTTTAGGTCCACAGAGTGTCACCAAACTGTTAAATTTTGTTTTAACAGGATCTACGACCACCGAACAATTCACAACATCTTGCCAATTTTCCTCACAGAGTAAAAATCTGCAGAGTTTAAAATGACAGATATCAGGATTGTACATTTCATTACTTCTGGTAAAACTGTTAAATCAAACCCTGAACATTTAGAATACACCCCACAAAATCCCACAGAGAAGTATTGAGACGAAACTGAAACTTAAGATTTTACCCGAAAGAAATGCACGGTCCCCTTTCCTGAATACGTCGAACACGATTTTCTTCTTGGTAGCGGACTCGTCTGCGTAACCCTGAAAGTCCCGTATCGGGTCTCCGACCTTAATTTTACCGATCAATTCACCAGGTTCTCCTACAAGAGGGAGGAGGACGGAAAGGGGAAAGAGAATGATCATCATATTGCAGGGATGAGCCTGGGGTAAAAAAAAAAAAATCACGGAACTTTACAAAAATTGCGGTATAGGCTCCAGTTTGGGTATGCTACAGTGTGTTAGGATAATAGTTTTTGTCCCGAGGTAGAAAAGAAATCACGGATATTCCGCGAATTAGCGGAAAAAGCTCATGCCTGATATTGAAAGAAGAAACAAATTGCAGAAAGCCAAAAAAAAATATCAAGAGTTGCCAGATCGGGGTTCAAGTTATCGGGATTAACCCCAAACCCTGGATACGTCTGTAGATATTACAGGAACTGTGCTCGCAATATGCAGAGTATCAGGAAATATTTTATCCAAAATTGCATAGCAAAAAGCGATGCCAAAAATAAATTAAATTTGCTAGACAGATCCAAAATTGCATAGCAGTTGTTGTTGTACACAAAACCATAGGTGTTTTAAGTATTTTATAACTAACAAAATGAAAGGCCATGCATCTTGCTATGTAAAACTCATTTAATCTACCGGTATAAAAACACGACAGCAAACTTAATGGAATAGTGTCTTTTGAGCTTGTTGCACTGGTGTTTTAAACCAAAAGTCTAGTTTAGCATCTATGATATCGTAGTTACCTGTTTCTAGCTTTATATCGGAGTTACCTTTTTTAGTATATTTATAATGTAATGGAGCTACCTACTTAAGCATTTACACAGGGCTAAAAATTTGATCTGGTATCGCATCGCTAAGAGTGCTATACATTGTGAACAAATTGCTATGCAATGTGAGCAACTTGCTATACAAATGAAAAAGATGTAACCTAGCAGCCTTGTTACACAGGGACACCCATAGTACTCAATGGGAGACAAAAAAATGTCAGAAACTTTGAAAACTGCTACATTAAAAAAATGTGAACGCTTGAATTGTTCCGCTGTCACAGTGGAGTTACCTCAGTGGTGTTACCACAGTGGAGTGTTAGCTCAGTGGTTAACGCCGGTGCCTTCCAATCATAAGGTCCCAGGTTCGAGTCACTCCAAGATTAATGTATGTCGTCCAGTTACAGAGTTGTTGACAATTGACAATTCATAATCATGACGTTAAATATGAATCTAAGAGACTGACTTCGGTCAGCTTGCGACTTTGATAAGCAAATGAGGCTTCTTCGCGAGTTCCTGCTTGCAGGAGGATCTAAAATACATACATACATACATACATACAATGGAGTTACCTGGGTTAGCTTGGATGCAGAGTCCATCCGATCCTCTGATGAGCTCGCCGGTGTCTTCATCCACCCTTACCAGGGATACTGGGTAGGCCCAGGGAACGATGCGAGATGTGAAGCCAACCGCTCCTGGTACCTGATCCATGTTAACTATATTACTGTTACCCTCAGTGGCTCCATAGAACTCTGCAATCTTGTGTGCAAAAACAGGGAAAGTGTTTGGAACCAAACCACTTATTGTACCAAACATGTACACAACCATCTACATATATACATGTATAAATACAGGTATATGTGTACACAACAATGTCATTATGTACTACACATTCAAAATGTCTGTAAAACCAAATATTTCACTTTATGTGGATAGACACTGGACACAGTACACTGGACTCGATTAGTACAGTCAAGGAAGCACACTGTACTCAATTAGTTCAAATATAGTCAATAACTGTACAATATATTACATCTTGACACAATGGAACAAGCTATACACATAACAGCTACACTAACATCTTCCTTTGCACTTGCTGTTTTTTTATCTGCTGTCTATCTTTGTTAAGTTTTAGACTGATACCTATAAATATTCTCTGGAGTTTGATTTACCAGGAGGAAAAACAAGTTACAATATGACATATCGTCTGCTACGATGCCTTCCAGTTTACTGTCTTCCCTATTAACAGGGATGAGCCTGGGGTAAACAAAAAATCACAGAACTTTGCAAAAATTGCGGTATAGGCTCCAGTTTGTGTATGCTACAGTGTGTTAGGATAATAGTTTTTGTCCCCGAGGTAAAAAATAAATCACGGATATTCCGCGAATTCGCGGAAAAAGCTCATGCCTGTGTTAAAGACACTTCGAAGTAATTCTTACGCTAAAGAATACAAGCTTTTCTGCCAAATGACTCTGCAAAATCAAAATTTGTTTGATAGATAGTTCTATTAGTTCTGATGCTCTGTAGTAATCTCAACTATTTCTGTGTTATTTGAAGAATCATAAAACATTGCCACTCCTACCTGAGGTATATTAAACCTGGACTGGAACTCTTTCCAGATCTGAGGACGGAGGCCATTCCCCACAGCTACTCTGACCCTGTGCTGTTTCTCCGATGGCTTGACCGGTTGGTCTAACATGTATCGGCATATTTCCCCGATGTATTGGATACACTAAGGAGAAAAGGCGAGTCAAGAGGATTATGCTCGTAGGCTTTCGCAGCTACGAGGGCATCAACAACAAATTTTGCTCTCTTCCCCCGTGTCGATGAATGAAATTTTGCAAAATATGCGAGAGAAAAAGGAATAAAAAAAAACAAAGTTTGGAAGTGTCTTTTACTGAGTGTAACTGTTCTGTACATTTTCTTCCAGCGGCTAAAATAAGTTTAAATCTGGGTTAAATTTCCAATTTTCGTACTGAGGCAGGCCTCTGAAGTTGACGAGAGACACTAATGCTTTTTAATTAACCTTAGATGTTATGAAGGGATGATAGAGGGAAGCCCTCCTGTTAGACTCTGATTGGAAAAAGGGGTCTACCGATCTTTTTTCTCTTTCTGCATCTTTTCTGCTACCGGGCTCACCGAAACACCGTAAAATCTTGGTGACCTCGGTTCGGGCTGTATAGTCCGGGAAACATTCAAACAGTGGAAGAAGGGAGAGCTAATGGTTGTGTGGAGACAGGTAAGCAAAGGCAGGGTGGTAAACAACAACTACCTCCCCCCCCCTCATGCGAACACAGAGATGACCGAGACTAGACCAGGACTCACAGTGGCATTATATTTACAAGCTTCGTCCCAGAATCTGCTTGCGGAAAATTTACTTCGGACCGCCATGGTGGCGCCGTTTAATAGCACTTGACCGACCCCGACGATGCCCCCTGCAGAATGATACAGAGGAATGGTGGTGTATAGTACATCGTCTGTACGAAGCCCATAGGCATAGTATATTCCTAGCCCCATTAAAAAGTATCTAGGGAGAAAGAAAGCAAAACAAAATTGGGGATTAAAATATGTTACCCATTATTATTATCTAAGTGTAGAAATGGGTGAAATTGCTATATAAGATGATGCTACTAAGGATGTACACCAAATTGTTTCAATTTGGATAAAAACCTTAGCATCTTCATTTTGTTCATCAGAAACAAATTCTGGAAACCCCGGACATTGATCTGCCACATTCAAACTTTTCCAAATTCAATCATTTCCAGAGGAAGGCCCAGGAGAGTAGAAGCAAAGGCAAAAATGGGTTAGGACCAAAAGAAACAAAGAAACGAGGAAGACCGATTCCATTGTCAGCAAAAACGGACAATGGAAATTTTGTCCGTCGTTCCAACTGCACAGAGCTTGAAGAACAAATCTTCTTGATTCCTTTTGCTACTTTTTATTGTATTATAACCTTCGATCGTGATATAATGAAGTACTGAAGCCAGACAATCCACGCAGAGTGAACCAAAAAAAAACTAAAAATTCACAAAATCATGCAACAACCTGAAATGACCTAGGAGGTTGAGGGAGAGAAGTAATTTGTCAGGTTAGATTAGAAGTCTTTAACAGATCTATGCTGTCCACACACTCAACTATACAAAATGCTAACGATAAAGTTATCATGAAAACTAAGAACTTTAGACAAATTCTAACCGTACCTGGAATGGGTTATTTTTGCACCTTTAGGTAGTCCTGTTGTGCCTGAAGTATATATGTACAAAAGAAGATCTGAAAAGCAGAGAAAAAAAACAATACAAATTGAAAGTTTTAGCAACAATATAGAAGCAAAGATGAGGATGGGGTGGGGGATTGGCTGGGGGGGTAGGCAAGGTTAAGTGCACGATATTGACATTAAGTTTGTCAGACAATTTCAAGAAAATACAAATATTTGTGAGTGGCGATCTACAGAGCCTTGAGTTCTTTTCAAGAAGTAGAACTTTACTACAGAACCTGGAACAGTTTGTTTGCAAGTTTTCTATGGGGCTGCCACTTCCTGAATATGAACACATATACCCTGCAGGCATGAACATTAAATCCCACCCCCCCCCCATTGTCCCCAAATGATCTTTGACCTTCACCAAAATCAATAGGCTTATTTTACTCAATGCTATACACTATCATACCAAGTATGAGATCTGCCCATATTTCCATTATTGAGATATCATGTCTACAAGGTTTTCACAATTTGACCTCAAATGACTTTTGACCTCCACCAAAAACATTAGGCTGCCTGAACTCAATGTGGTACTTCTACACGCCAAGTATGAGGTCTGCCCAAGCTTCCCTTCCTTCTTGAGATATCGTGTTTACAAGGTTCCACAATTTGACCCATGGTGACCTCAAATAACCTTTGACCTCCACAAAAAAAAACAATGTGGTACTTCTACACACCAAATATAAAGTTGGTCTGGCCTTCCCTTCTTCAGATATCGTGTTTACAAGCTGGGTGTCACAAACGCACACACACACACATACGCCATCATGAATGTAGAGGTTACGATTATCATCAAAACCACAAAAAGAGTATTGCAAAATGACAAAGAATGAATTGTCTTTGAAGAATGGTAAGGGACTTTGTACAATACCTGTGGGTCTCCTCCCATCGATGATGGGTGGAGGGAGGGCAGAGGTAGATCCGAGCACGCTCTCCAAGTCATTGAAAGCAAAATTTGGCTTAGATGAAAGAGATCCTAGACAGAAGAAATCCATGGATGGGCTTAATCTAGAAACGCCCTCGTCCACCACTGCAAGGAGAGAGCAGATTGAAATGATCAATAGAAGTCTCTCCATGTTTACCGCATATAGTTTGTGTCCATTAATACCTAACATGACTAGTTCACTAGGTTGTGTCCTTGGGCAAGATCCTTTATCTAAATTGCTTCTCTCCACCCAGGGGTTAAATGGGTACCTGTGAGGTAACTTGTCATGGGGCGCAATATATAACTGCAGCCGCCTGGAGGGATTGTCTCTGGGACAGGTTATCATTGACCAGGGGTAACATATCGTCTGTAAAGCTTGCTTTGAGACCTATTGCTGGTATAAACCGCTATATAAAAGTGGAATATTATTATTATTATTATTATTAAGACTTGTAACAGCCTCCTGTCATTGAAAATTGTTTAAATTCCTCATTGAGTTGGGAGGCCAGGAATTCTCTTTCTTTGACAGCTGAGGACATTTCACTGCTTTTTTTATTCAAGAACATTCCTTGATCATTTCATTACTTTGAACATACTTTTCCTTAATGTAATCTGGTTTTTTAAGTGTCGGAGGGAAGTCTGTACAAAAGTTCAGCTTACAGATTTATGTAAAAGCTGCAATGAGCCTCAGTTTGTAACTACATGATTTGTAAAAATATATCATCTTATACTCAACTATAAGTTAGGATACCACTCAAACTAACAGAGATATTTGCCTGGCTATCAATCAGGACTGGACGGCCAGCCTACTTCTAAAGCCTTGTTCCAGTATTCCCTGTGCTCATACTGTCCCACATTAAAACCAGCAGAACTTTTTTTTTGGGGGGGGGGGGTGCTTTCTCTAAAATTATCACCACTAGAAAACAGCAAATTTAAGAAAAGCTGTAGCTTGAATGTGGACATGTTAAACTGGCCATACAAAGTTAACTGATGCCTTAAAACACAACATTGCTTTAAATGTTTCAAAGGCATTTGCCATTTTACGAAACCAGTTTTTTACGACCATTCTGGGAGGAACATCGCTCATTTAAGTTTTTTTTACAAGACCTATTTTTAAAGGCTCTTGAGGAAAGCAGAATTAACCCTGTTATAAAAATGGCGGCAAGAACTTATGTTCCTTTTTCATTTTAAAGGTGCTTACCGTCTACCAGCTTAGACGAGAAGATCAGTGCCCTAGCTTTTGAGACGGTCACGCAATGGGCGAACCCTTCCTTCTTAAGGCTAAAGTTGATTAGAGCAGAGACGACACCAATCTTGGAGAGGCCTAGCCATAGAAAGACCACCTCCGGGGTGTTATCCATGAAGATAGCGACGGCGTCTCCGCTCCTGTAACCTCTCTCGTAGAAGTAATTGCCGATTTTGCTGGTGATGTTGTCCATCTCTCTGAAGGTCCATTTTTGTTCCTCCTGGATGAAGGCAATCTACAGAGCGACAGAGAGGGGGAGAGATAAAAAGAAAGTATGAAACAAAGCAGAATGACAGGTTGACTGATGGAATGACATTATCTTTGTAAGTACACCACGGGATAATTTTTAATGTTCAAAGTTTGTGTAGCATTTTCGAAGGCTCAGAATTTTTTCCCCCTCTCACTGATTAATATAGTTCATGTGTAGAAAACTACCGTACATCTTTTACACAATTGTATAGCAACTTCACCATTTATTTAGAATACCATTTTGCGATGCTGATACTGGATAAGTTGTTTCCCTGTACACATGAATATTTAATTTCTGCACTTTGTGACAAGCCATTATTCCTCCCAACTACGTTGTGAACAGGCAGGCAGGGGTGGTGTGTTGGTGAAAGCAGGCTTTTTACTTGGCTAAATGCAAATTGGACATTGCAGTTTGCCAGTAGAAAGAAAAAGAGTGCAAAAATATTTTTATTTCATTTTTTTTCATTACACAAACATCAACATCATGATAGCGACCGATGTGTGGCAGCGCAAACTGGAATTTAGCAAACTAGATTATCTTACGCACGTTGCTATTTTTTCGCTAAAACTGTGAATTTCTACGTCTGGGAAGTGAGGATAGGTATGGGATATTGGGTAAAGTAGTTAACTTTGTAGAATTGTAGAAACTAGAAAGCTAAGCAATCTTAACAATTTTATAACATGAATATCCATACAAAGTCCAAAACCCTTCTCTCCTTAGCTCAATCAGAAACACTACATGATAAAAGATATCTTGCAGAGTCTTTTTATCTTAAGTGCCTGTATCATTGCGACGGTCATGGCAACAAAACGGTGTGTGATATTTATCATTTGAAATGAGATAATGGGAATCAAAGACCACTAATTGTACTGTAATCCTGATAACGATATATTTTTGGGTCTAATTGATAGTCAGTTATCTCTTAAAC
The DNA here is from genome assembly GCA_000934455.1 of Apostichopus parvimensis. Classification (NCBI taxonomy): domain Eukaryota; kingdom Metazoa; phylum Echinodermata; class Holothuroidea; order Aspidochirotida; family Stichopodidae; genus Apostichopus; species Apostichopus parvimensis. The sequence continues at coordinate 13,671 of KN885692.1, read as the reverse complement.
TTAATGAATGTTTGGTTAACCCTTATCTTGACGTTATCGCTTTATCGTTTGAACGTCTGGCAAAAAGTGTACGCAGTCACATTACAAAGTCAAAGGTACAGGGAGAAAGAGTGCATTAATGTGCATAGTGTGACATGCAAGGTAATGTAACCAGGGATGAGCCTGGGGTAAATAAAAATCACGCAAAAATTGCGGTATAGGCTACAGTTTGCATATGCTACAGTGTGTTAGGATAAAAAAAATTCCCGAGGTAGAAAGAAATCACGGATATTCCGCGAATTCGAGGAAAAAGCTCATGCCTGTGTTACAGTAGTTTCTCTCCAACCGTAAGCACATACAGCTCAAATTGGATCATGTTAATCACTGCATTCAACACTTTGTACAGCATTCTTATCGCCGATGGAACAAACTTTTCTGTTGTTGAATCAAGTTTGTCTACCTCTTGTATCTTACCACAAAAATTTTACTGTTTAAAAAATTAGATATCAAGATTCAAAATATTTTTTTTTTTAAATATTGTTTTTAATGATCATGCTATATGAAACTAGAGTTGGGAGAGTATTTTTTCTTTCTCTTTTTTTTTTTGGCTGATAAAAACTTGGAAGTGCACATAAAATCTGCTGGCTAAATCAAATTCCCAGTTGCATGTTCCTTGAACTAATTAATACAAATATATTTATAAGCAACATCAGTTTTGCCCTGGCAGAAAAGTGCCAGTGCCTTTTCGTCCTACTGTCAACATTAAAATCCACCCGGCATTTAACGGGTAACTAGTCTTGATTTTGAGGCCTGAACGAATCAGGATTTTATATCTAAATTAAGAGAGTAGAAACGCAGAATTCTGCTGAATACAAAAATCGAAAATGGGATTCTCTACGTATTCCTGAAGCGGGAAATCTGTGGGCCCTAGCGCTTGCATCCCAGCCAGCCGCCCTCCTACGATGGCTCACCTTATCTGGGTGCTTCTTAACGTTATCGCGAAAGACATCGTGAACCAGTTTCTTTTGTCTATGGAGACCAGTGAGACGATACGTTAGTCTCATCAGAACCACTAAAGCCCTGCAAGGAAGAGAAACACAAACATGAATTAATATGAAGTCATGGCAAACCAAAACACATTAAATTTTAGGCAAGGATTGTTCAAAAAAAATAGATTTCAACAGATTTTGCTAGGGATTTCCAAAACTTACTACAATTTACCGTGCCTCTTCTAAATTTGTACAAGATATTAATTAATTGTCTGTGAAATGACAATATTTCATAACATTTGATGTAACACAGTATTGCATCTTAATAGCTGACACAGATTATTTCAACCATTGTTATTTAATGTACATGTATGAATACCTTTGTATTCCTACATTATTCCTATTTTATTCCATTGGAGAGATATCACAGATTTTATGATACATCACACACCAGGCTGAAGACTTGATCAAGACTAAATATGACATCATTGAGCCACATGTCCTTCTGTCGTGTTTTTTTTAAACTTTGCTACGACGTTTATTTTCTGTCGTGGAGACGGCTTCGCAAATGCCGAATCCAAAATGTTGAACCTCTATCGATGCTGTTCAAAAACCTAATTGCGATGGTTTTAGTGCCAACATTGTTTAAACATTCTACCGGGAAAATTTCAAACGAAGCACAAGGAGAAAGTTGAAGACCTGTTTCAGATCGGATTGGCACTACCACATCGCAGATTCACAAAATGACATTCTCCACACATAAATGTCCACAAAACTGTACAGCAAATTTGCCCATTCCGAATAGCATTTTGAGATTGGGATAACGGATAAATTGTTTCCTGCAGTTTTCATCACTCAAAAGGGAGGGAGATACTGTACTACTACTACTGTACATTGTAGCTTCACAGTCGACCGACATGTGTTAACGTTACTCACCTGGTATCTCTGGGTAAAGTCCTGACGACTACCCAAGCGAATTTCCATCCTCCTGTGGCTAAATAAACAGCAAACACCCCAGCGGCTGTCTGCCAGTAGTTGAGTTCCACGTAACCGCGCAATATGGCTGCCAGCCCGGCAAAGGCTGCCCACTTCAGCACCATCCTGAGAATTCCTCCTGGCAAGTAGCTCACCAAAACGTTCAATACCCTAGCAGCTCGGAACAAGGTCCTGTCGATAGATGGCATGTATATCTCTGTTGACCTTTGCACGGATTTGTTTACCTGTTGATGTTTAAACACAACAAAGACAAAGAGTTCTAGTTGTTGTTTGTAGAAGTGATAACCTGGATGACATTTGTCTCTCACAAAAAAAAAACAAAAAAAAAAAAATTCAAAAGGAAGTCAAAGCAACTTCTTGAGTTGATTTTGACAAATTTGCTCAATAAAATTTGAAACTGAAAGCTGGTCTATATTGTCCAGTTTCATTTCAAACCATAGCCCAACGGGCACTATGGTTCCTTGCTTCGTGGAATAAGAGTTGTATGTCTTCACCCAATATCATAAGTTGATCAAATGAATGCATAGTATCAACTTCACATAAATTGGCAGGTTCTAAAGCTATCACAACATAGTTAAGTTATTGCTAAGTCTAACTTGAGCTGGCAAAAATGTCAACTGACAACCATTTGGTCCTCTAATAAGTCATGGTTTGTACAGTACACATTTGCGGACCCAAATTTCCCGACGTTTCTAGGACTTTCAAGGATCTAATTGTAAAATTGGGCCCAATAAACGTTGGCACCTAAATGGTCCCAAAAATATTTGACTCAAACAAACTGGCTCAAACATATATTTCTCCCAAAATTGAACCCCCAAATTTGTGGGCCCAACTGGTTCCAAATATATTGAGCCCCACAAATTTGGGTCCAGAAAATGTGTTCCAAATGTATTTGAGGTGGAAATAAAATTTGGGCCCACCTGGCCCAAAAAGGGGCCCTGGAATTGTTTGGGGCCCAGATGGTCCCAAAAATTTTAGGCCAACATGTAACAGAAATTAACCAACAACTGTATACTAAGTATGGCTACAATCCGACTTCAGGTTTCATAGTTACTGCAATGTAAAGATTTTTACGTTTAACCATTTTGGTACTAGAGTTGTAAATAATCACACAATAAGGACAATTTACACTTTTCACAAAATGTTGGCTCATTCGCTGAGAGTAAGCGAATGAAACCTTCAAATCAAAACATAGTGTCTGGTCATTGTTATTGTTGATATAAAAACGTCAATCGGACGTATGCGCAGGCAGATGTACTGACCTTTCCTTTCATAACTGTACCGTGTGTTAGGCTGCGTATTTTACGCAATCTCCATGCCTAGCACCATAACCTAATGTCTCTCTTTCTTAAAGAGGTTATGAAATGAAAAATTTTCATGTCTTAGAATGGTTTATCTATATTACTACAACACCATCCATGCACAACTTTCCGTAAATACGGCTTCAAACGCCAGAAATTCGCTGTCAAAGTATTCCCCAGAGACCTCTCGAGCTGCCACTCGTAAAAAAAAAGCAAAGCTGCCCACCGCAGTTCATCTGACGTCATCACAGGAACCATTTCAGCCAAAGCCGACTCCCCGCTGTTTACCGATACGGCGTTATACAGTTTACTACATGTAACCACAACACTCTTCTCATCAATTGAAAATGTCTTCTCCCGAATCTTCACCTCTCAGGACATTCGTAAGCTATGACGAAAATTATTTTCTTGAGGAAGAAGAGGAGGAAATAGTTTTCGAGGGTGATGAAGATAATATCGGTGTTTTTCCCTATCAATTGAGCCCCTTGCAGAAGAATTGTAAAACGATCCCGGTGGCCGAGACGCGTCGCTGCGATCGAAGTCCCCGAGCAGAACGGTTGGACGACCCTGAACCGAAACTGGTCGGTTGAGCATAAACAAAACCACCGTTATAAGACTATCATATGATTTCAATTATCTCGAATGTCGATGATCCTGCTA
>KN885691.1:81371-98813 GCA_000934455.1 Apostichopus parvimensis | reverse complement strand
CGACACCCGTTACCTAGCAATAACCGTGCCTGTAGCCTAACGTGATAGCTATATTCCCGTCGAGCAGCATTAGGCTCTGTTCCATGGAGAATTCCGTGGTTGCACTGAACTAAACATTTCCCCACAGCACCAAACGCTGCAAGCCCAATGTATCTGTACTTGTTCTGTGCCAGCATGTCTAACGTTAGCATATTAGAACTATTTCGTAGGCCTGAAGTACCACTACCTTCTTACGCCGTTAGTTCCCATGTCCGATCCGTCTTGGTGCAAATCTTTCACGAAGTCACTAACACTATTCTCGAACTGCTACAGAGAAATATCAGTTTGGTACCACCCTGGAACACATCATATAACCCTCCATGCAAGCTACGCGCGCGCTCAATTGACATTAATCCTCCAGATTTATTACACTCGTTGGTCACGATACGAATAGCTTAGTAAAGTCAGCACTTCATCAGAAACCAAACATGTACGTTTACCACCGGTGTGAAGTTAGATACTTATTCCGCGTTCCTCGTTCGACATTCGCGAATGAGTAACTGCTACCTACCCAGTTACTTATTCGACAATGGTATGGACGTAACACATAGGGCAAGACGAATGCTTTCTTACAAGATGTTCAACATTTGGTCGTGGAAATAGGTTTATATGTGGGTCATATGAACTCTAATGACAATGTAGAAGAGTACCATAATGCATCTTGACCGGTCCAAAAAGTTCTTGACCAATTAAAATGACCACTACTTCATCATTTATTAAATTGATGTAAAGGGACCTGAAAAAATCCCTTTAGGTCCTAATCAAGACCAGCACGCCTTGGACCGCCTAACCAATGGGTCATATGAACTGTAATGACAATGTATAAGAGTACCATAATGCGACTTGCCAGGGCTAAAGAGTGCTTGACCAATTAAACCGACCACTAACTCATCATGTTGTTAAATGAATGTTACATGACCTGGAAAAAAACCTTTAGGCCCCAATCACAACCAGCACGCCTTGGACCACCTAACCAATGGGTCATATTAACTCTAATGACAATGTAGAAGAGAACAATTATGCGTCTTGCCCTGTCCAAAGTGTGCTTGACCAATTAAACAGACCACTACTTCATCATTTATTAAATTAATGTAACGGGACCTGAAAAAACACCTTAAGGCCCTAATCAAAACCAGCACGCCTTGAACCACCCAACCAATGGGTCATATGAACTCTAATGACAATGTATAAGAGTACCATAATGCGACTTGCCAGGGCTAAAGAGTGCTTGACCAATTAAACAGACCACTAAATCATCATGTTTTTAAATGAATGTTACATGACCTGAAAAAAACCATTTAGGCCCGAATAACAACAAGCACGCCTTGGACCACCTAACCAATGGGTCATATGAACTCTAATGACAATATAGAAGAGGACAATTATGCGTCTTGCCCTGTCCAAAGTGTGCTTGACCAATTAAAATGACCAATACATCATCACTTATTAAATTAATGTAACCGGACCTGAAAAACACCGTAAGGCCCTAATCAAAACCAGCACGCCTTGGACCACCAAACCAATGGGTCATATGAACTCAAAAGACATTGTAGAAGTGTACAATAATGCGTCTTGCCAGGGCTAAAGAGTGCTTGACCAATTAAACAGACCACTAAATCATCATGTTTTTAAATGAATGTTACATGACCTGAAAAAACATTTAGGCCCTAATCAAACCAGCACGCATTGGACCACCAAACCAATGGGTCATATGAACTCAAAAGACATTGTAGAAGTGTACAATAATGCGTCTTGCCCGGTCCAAAGAATGCTTGACCAATTAAAATGACCACTAAATCATCACTACTTATTAATTTGATGTAAAGGGACCTGAAAAAAATCCCTTTAGATCCTAATCAAGACCAGCACGCCTTGAACCACCCAACCAATGGGTCATATGAACTCTAATGACAATGTATAAGAGTACCATAATGCGTCTTGTCCTGTCTAAAGAGTGCTTGACCAATTAAACCGACATCATCATGTTTTTTAAATAAATGTTACATGACCTGAAAAGACCATTTAGCCCCAATAACAACAAGCACGCCTTGGACCACCTAACCAATGGGTCATATGAACTCTAATGACAATGTAGAAGAGGACAATCATGCGTCTTGCCAGGTCCAAAGAGTGCTTAGCCGATTAAAATGACCACTACATCATCACTTCTTAAATTAATGTAACCGGACATGAAAAAAACCTTAAGGCCCTAATCAAAACCAGCACGCATTGGACCACCAAACCAATGGGTCATATTAACTCTAAAGACATTGTAGAAGGGTACCATAACGCGTCGCACCCAGTCCAAAGATATTTGAACAATTAAAATGACCACTACATCATCACTTATTAAATTAATGTAACGGGACCTGATAAAAACACCTTAAGGCCCTAATCAAAACCAGCACGCCTTGAACCACCCAACCAATGGGTCATATGAACTCTAATAACAATGTAGAAGATTACCATAATGCGTCTTGCCTGGTCCAAAGAGTGCTTGACCAATTAAAATGACCACTACATCATCACTTCTTAAAGTCTGAAGCTAGAAAAAAGCTTTTAGTGATTTTATTAACCACACTCAACCATTAAACAACACCTAATTTACTACGTTCGTATATGGCGGCTTATAAACAATCGCACTCTGTATTTTATTTTGTGCAAAAATTTGATGTAACCCGAATGTTAATGTTTATGATATATCCATTGGTATAAAAATTAACTTTACTTTGATTTCAGTGTGCAATGTTCGAGGAACCTCTGTATGAATTGATATTAACCTTGCCATAGTTGAAAAATTGTTCTTTTTGCAAACATTTTTCTTGTTTTGTTTACCTCATTGTATCTTACGGAAGGACTTTTAAGATACTTTTGATATACCCAGCCCTAGAAAATAGGAGATTAATGACAATACAGAAACTTACCTTCACTGATGTAATTTGTCAGAATATCCTTTGATAAAAGTTATTAGACACTGGCTAGATGTGATTTTTCTTTCAATGTTGTTGATCCACGGTCGCGTTAAGATGCAGGTATTGTAACATATAACGAATAAGTGTATGTGAAATACCGAAGATTGTAACAATCAAACTGACGTTGACGAATTTCAATCGGAATATATAGTTCATATAAACCGTTTCAATAATGTCTTTAACATTGGATATTCACTACCACAATATATAAACTACTCGAATCGGCTCATCAAGACATTGCACTGAATTCCCGTCGTCGATGTTTTTTTAATTACATTAAACAGTGTTTCAAATACTGTTATACTTACATCTCCCGAAGAAACAAAAATCGTTTGTCACCGTGTACACAATTAGATAATTAGGCAAAGCAAGACGAAAGCGATCACAAATGAGTGTTTACAAATCGGGTCACGAAGTTTCCAAAACTTTTCCAAACATAAAACAACTAATGAAGTTTGTTGAGGTATAGATCACTTGAGGATATATATGTGACCGAACGTGGTTACTAGAGAGTTCCAAACAAGTAGTGACTTACCTCCGATGACTGTCTTTCCGTTAATAAGTTTCCTTCTAGTCCAACAACGCCCTAAATTCTGAGAACTATATGAAAAAAAAGTACGGTCGTGTCGGGTAATGATTGGCTACTGATAATATGCAAATTATTGTTGATATGCAATGGCGTGTAACAATTTTAAACTGAGGGATGTTTTGTTTTGCTCAGTCTTATGACGCATATTGAATCTACCATTTATCGTTTAGGGCATGTTAACATTCTGGTCGAATATTTCTACGAATTACGATTACGGATCGGTTCCCAATGATTATATATAAATATCATGAAATGCAGCAGGTGCGACCTCCAACAGGGATGTACTCATTTATTTGACCACACAGCAGACAGTTTAAAATTAAATTATTAATCCACCTTTTACTCGATCATTTGAAAATGGTGAGAACTGATTGAAACTATGCAAGAACCAGTCAATCGTGGTTTTTGCTCTTTGTTAAGCCTCACACGTCTCTGTAGAAAGAAATACAAAAGCCAGTTGTGTGTTTACCGGTGACATCGCACAATTCTCACGTATTCCATTTACTTATGAAACTAGCAAACCGAAGGAAAAACCCCCCTTTTTTTAATATCCATGAAACGCTCATTGTCACTTATTTCCACGAGGTGTTTGATCCGTAATATCCGCTAATATCATGCCATATACCATGTGTTTACTAGCACATACAGAGAATAACTTATTGTACACTGCTGCCAATATACACACACACAAAACGCGTCTATTATATATAGTGAACGTACAACTATGAAACTTGCAATAATCCAATTATCGCTACCAACCCTGCCAGCTGTAGTTGTCACTTTAAATTAAAAACCAGAAAGTTGCTATCGATTTGAAGTTACAATGTTACCCAATCGCTTTCAGTTTATTGTGAGTACAACGCTAAGGTGAAAGAAAAAACAAAGTTTAAAGGAGGCTGGAAAACATCTAATCAAACCAGGGTAAGATTTTAATACATATTAAACTTGTTCTTGCAAGTACGAACTTTTGATGCTGGACATTATGTAAACAAACTTCACATGTGCAAAATTTAATGGTTTTTTATCTACAATGCATAATATACGACACACACACACATAGATGTTCATTGTTCTCGCAATTAATTACTCGATCCGAGACAATAGTACCATATCGGGGAGGGAACTGAAATTAAAACATTTAAGAATATATTTTAGTGTGAACTAGAGAGCAGCTTAAGAAAATCAAGACAACTAATACAAATCTTGAAATTTATATTTTTAAGTAAAAATGTATAAATAAGAGTCCAAATGTTTTCAAATTGAGTGTGACGGTAGCGAACGACAATTTTAGTTAGGTGTTATTCCAAACCGGTTAGATAAACAAACCAGCACTGGTATTCATCGTCAAGGTTAACGGAGACAATCGCATAGAAATGTTATGTTTAATTGATCAATCAGTCGTGGCGTTTTGGTAGATTGTACATCGTCTGAAATGGTGTCAGACTTGTGCGTTTTAAACAGCAAATTATTAAACGTATATATATATATTGGAAATCGAAATACACATATAGTACACCCACCACACGTTGTGTGCTACCATTACATATGTACACCGATACGATTACATCAAAGAAAACGATATTCACTATGACGGGTAGTGACATATCACACAGTAAGCTAGGGAATCTATAGAAGGAAAATTCGCAAAGTTAGTTATCTGTACCTGTTGTAGCATTTTTATTTCGTCTTCAAGAGAGGAACACTTTGAAGTTTTGGGTTAAATGCTTTTAGGAAACACAGAACAACCTTACTTATCGTCGTAATAACTATGTCCGACATTAAATATTAATATAATATACTGTAGCTATCATTTCGTTTTTATTAATTGAGGACTGAAATCACAAACTTCCCCTAAATTGCACAGTGAAGTGATAGTACTAGCTGTAACCTTCGTAAAATTCAGTGACGTGGTGAGCTACACCATATCAATTAAGTTTACATGCATTTAAAATGTGCAGGAAGTGTGAAAAGGCTTCTTATACATCGTAACATTGTGTAAAAGTCACGTAAGCAGTTCCTTCTCTGGTCAGTTTGATGTCCTGCGGGTAATTGATAATAAACTCTACTAGAGATATTCTTCACGGTGCATTATATAATCGTTTCATTTCTATCTATTGTTTAAGGGGTTAGAATCACCATGTCTCGGGTTAAATATCATTTCCACTGTTTTGGAAGGTTGTGCTAGCAAATACTAAATTATTTATGTTGTTGAAAGTAGAGTTGTATACACATACCAGTGATCATATACTTCCCATGTGAAGTTAACCGCCACCCTGTTCCTTACCTACCATTGCTAGTCGGGGCATGTCATTCCGCACGTTGGTGCCACATGGCCCACACGGTAAACGCAACAAGGCTCATAGTAACATACATGTAAAAGCCTGCTATCCAGTGCCCGCCCAATTGTCATATTTCAAACAGACTTCTTGTGGTAATATAATTGACTAATTGTATCTGTCATATGGATATATACTGTCAGTTTTACGACAACTGCTGTTTCTATTGTGTAAATAATATGCCAAGGTTGTGAGGGGGGGGGGGGATCAACTCAAATTCGGTCTTTAATAAGGTGTGTTAGTTGGGTTGTCAGTCGACTTCGCCAATAGCCTGCTATATAATACTTCACTCAGAGTAATCTCCATTCTGTAAAACAAGTTATAAATATAATATACATCTACAAGTGGTTGCGTCATTCGACTACACTATTAGAGTTAGATGTATAGTCCAGAAGTCTACCTATATAATAAATGGCTAATGATTGGTATTCTGTGACTTGAGTTGACTTGAGCTGACTTAATTAATTTGACCTGATTGTTTACCAAATGTAGACACCTTTCATGAAAACTTTACCCATGAGGGAATGAAAGTAGATTGAAGATCTGTGGATATCTGATAGAATACTGTAGGTAATCTGTAGGAAATTTAACGTGAACACTGTGGTAGCTGGTATTACTTACAAGTTACAAACAAAACTGGTTGGGCAACACGTATTTCAGTCATATTATGTGGTATTAAATAATCGTATCTATCAGTTACATTACATGATATAAGTAACATGATGCCCTATAGGTTAATATTAACTGTAGAACCTAACTCAATAATTTTTAAAAGCAGTATTCAATACTACCACCATGCATGTTTGTTGCAATGTGCTTGAATGCCTTCTGGTGCTATATCGGTCAGTCCCCACATAGGTATCATAATTGTAAACATAGCAATATGTTCTCTATTTAAGAAATTGATGATGACATAGTTTTACAGGACAATATAAATATATGGTTAACACTTAAAGAGTAGTAATTGTCTGAAAAGTTGTTAAATCAGACGAAAGACTGAACAAGATGACGAATCAGTTCCATTTGTTTAGTATTCTGTATTAAAGATGGCTTCGCCGTCTGACATGAAATGTCATTGTAGGTATGTACATGTTACAATAGCTTTAAAGAGTGCTCATTCATTTAGCTCATCAACAATTACATTTCCTATATGTCTATTCTTATGCCTGTAGCTACTTATGTTAACAATACATGGGTTGAAGAAGAGGGGTCATTAACAAATAGGTTAAAGTACACTATTTTGAGTCAAAGTATGAAACAATTAGAGAGTCAAAGTATAAAACAATTTGACGTTTTCACATGTTGTTGTAATAAATCCAAGTTATTCATTGACAGGATTATTCAGGAGAAGGAATTGTTCCACTGGTGATTGGACACACAGTAGGCTGTGAAAATAAGTTAATATATGTTTCACAACATGTAGTCGTGGCAAACTATTTGTGTGTTTGTCGTTTCCATAACTCAGGTGCGTATCCAGGGGGGGCGTTGGGGGCGCGCGCCCCCCGGGTAAGAAAAAGAGGAGAGAAAAAAAGAGAAGAAAAGGGGAAAAAAGAGGGAGAAAAAAGAGGAGGAGAGGAAGGAAGGGAAAAGAAAAAGAAGAAAGAGAGAAAAAGGAGAAAAGGAGGGAGTAAAAGAAAAAGGCAAAGACACCGGGAAGAGAAAGAGGAACAGTGACATCATTACAACGCTGATCCCTAATATATACACAGGGAAGCCAGTGGCGGATCGAGGATTTCGGAAGGGGTGTGCGCCCCACCCTACCCCTTACACCGTCAGCTCCATTTTTGACGTTTCCCTTTTTCCTCTGTCACTAATTTATCTATATATATACTATATATGGTCTACCATAACGCGTGTGTGTGTATATGAAACCTGCTATGATACCAACTGTGGCTGGTCTCAAACTCGACCGTGTCGTCGGGGACCATGACGCATTTCGGGAAGGGGGCGACCCCCCCCCCCCCCCTTGAGCATATTTTTTCAATATAAAAAATGCTTAGATGCAACTAACAAGGACTGGGAAGTGTCATTTCCAGCGATCTGGGAGGCATTTTCGGCCAAAAATTTCTTGTACGCTTCGCGCCAACTCATGGTGGCGCTACGCTTAGATAGTTTGCCTACAGGCTTCGCCCCTCCCTTGGCAAATTCCTCACTACGCGCCTGTTCGAATTTGTAAGGCAAACAGCAGATATCATATCATAGCAGTGAGCATGGAAATGGCGTTACAGGATGAACAGCCTAAAAACTGTCTATGTGTGAAGTCATGGGCGTAGGAGCCCAATTTGATTTGGGGGCTGTTACGACTTGCCCGCCAAAAATAACCAAAGATTTTCGCGCGCTTCGCGCGCGTTCAACATGCTAATGTCAATATCATATAAGCCACCGTCGGTTATTACATCGCATGCCATAGTGTACCGAACGGTCCGTGAAAGTTGCGCAGTACACCGCGGGATGCTAATGTAAACAACGAAATGTTTTATGTAGATGGAGAAAACCTTGAAAAGTGAGGCTGACGGGTATTGTGGGCCGCGACGTGGAATCACCTACAAAAGCAATGATCCACAGGACATGCGATGAGGTCGAACATGATTTGTGATTGGTGACAATCTTCAAAAAGGTTATTGATGGAAAAAAAAAACATTGGGAAATACTTGGCTCTCAGGCAAAAAGTGTACATCTGGTTGGTCATTTTCAAGCCCGAGAAGTGCCATTTCCAGTGATCTGGGGGGTATCAAAAACAGAAATTTTCTTGTACGCTGCGCGCCAACCGATGGTGGCGCTCCGCTTAGATGGTGATTCGCGCCCCCCGGGTCAGAAAATCCTGGATACGCCCCTGTAACTGTACTCTATTCTGGAATCTCGAACAACCCTAACAATGTATTTGTACTTGAGCGTATAGCAGAGGTTCAGCAAAACCATTGTGAGCGAATCCTTCTTCTTTGTCTTGGTTTCTTTCATTTTTCTCAGTACTATGAATTCCTATTATTGTGTAATGTTGATGCGGTTCAGTAGCCACACATAGTACAACGTTAACGGTTATGACTACGGGTTTCTTGTTATTGATTACACACACTGTCTGCATTTGTCAAACGTCTAACGTATAGGGTTACACCTTAGCCAAGTTTTCTGTTTACTACCACTCTTCTTAAGATCATACCATTTTGAAAACTAAATCACACCAAAAAAGCTAACTTTATGCATTGAATACGTTCAAATAAGTTACAAATACCTTTCATTTACCGAAGATGAAAAATGCTAAGAGACGTTGTTATAATTTTGTAATTCTCGATATGAGTGATCTGTAACTGGGAATGTAGTAAAAATTAGCCGCACAAATAGTAGCATTGTAACCTAGTCTCTAGTTTATGAAATACATTGCAACAATGTAAGTATGTTGTGCATGCAACGAAATCAAAGCAAACATTAATTCCAAATTCAGCATGTTGTAGTGATTTTTAGGTTAACGCTTAAAAAAAGTAATTCAGAGTTTTCATTGAAATAGTGAGATTCCATCTTCTTAGCAATTGTGTTGAGTTAATTGTGTAGCGCCTTACTTCCCAATATTACCGCAGTACTGTTATGCTTTACAAAGTCGTTATTGTATTTACTAGAATCTATATTGAGTTGCTTGCAAAATGCAGTTATGCTACTTGAGATCGTGTGTGAATGCATCGGGAAGTGTTGCATGGCCTTGCGTGTGAATATAACTTCAAGCAGTATGGTGTCTAGTTGTTCAGGAGTTAAACTGAAAGCAATGCAAAATATAATTTCAAAGTGTACTTCTCATACAGACAACGTGCTGTCTTGTCACTGTACTTGCATATCGATGTAAATCAGTCAGTCCCCCACGAGCGAGTTAATGAGCTCTGAGAGCAATTTTCTTGTAGCCCCGCCCCCAAAATTTGGCCAGACGTATGAAATTTCGCGAAACTACTTCAGACCTTCCCTTCTGGTTTAAGTGTTTGAATAATACAAACGAAGGCGTCGCTAGCCAGCATGACTCGGTAAGCTGATTCTCACAACATATTTTTTTTTAAGGAAACCGTTAACAATTCCATTTTTGTCGTCGTTTCTGATAAATCTCCATTAAAATTTGGCGCTTTTTTCGTGCCTTCAAAAACTGCCGTAAATTTGCTGTGAACTTGTCTTCTTTGCAGAAGAAAATGCACATATTTAGTAAAATTGGCTAGATGAGACTTTCCTATTTCATTGATATCAAATTTGCGATTGGAAATGCACTAGCCTTGTCAATAATCAACGTATCAAGTTACGGCAAAACGCAGTGTTATGTAATGCAGGTGTTAGGACTGTGTATTGGCTCTGCGTGTACATGTAATGACGTACATTGCTTTAGTTCGTGGCAAACGCCCATGTCAAACTATAGTGTACACACCTCATACTTCACAGTCATTATATTACTATAGCCCTGGAATATAGGAGCAGAAAATGCTCATCTTCTTTCAACACAACTTTCAACACAAAGTCAACTCACACTAACCACGGCAAAATACCATTTTTTCCATTGTAAACTGTGTTACAATACCGCAATTTGACTGGGTTATTTTGGTCCTATGGATGCGGTTTACCACAGTTTTTCCATTGTACCAAACTACAATTTTACCATGGTTTTTATCACTTTCTATTTCATCTTCACCGCGGTTTTATCTCAAATTTACCCTATGTGGACTATGGCATTAAAATAGTTTTACCCTAATTAACCACAATGTTTACCATATATCTGTACCAAAGTTTTACCCTAATTGTACCAAAGTTTTACCCTAATTGTACGATGATTTTACCTTAATGTACCACTGTTTTACCCTAAATTTACCAGTTGTATCCCAATTGCACAATATTTTTTCTATACTTGTCTTAATTATAATCAGTATACACCACAAATTACCTTAAATTTCACCGATTGGTGGATTATATCATAATTGGGCTAATTGAAACATACAAAAAAGCAACTCATACTGTATGTCATGATGTCGTATGTATATTACGGCAAAATATTTGTTATGCACCAGATTTGGTAAATATGCTGCAGTCAAAACATGCATGACAACAATATAAAGGTTAAACAGTTTTACAGTATATGGTATGCACAGTTTTTGTAAAGTCAAATAAATATGTACCATCATTTTATTCCGTAGGGCTACTGTGGCAAATTTACCATGTTTTACCCAATTTAACCATAGTTCACCGCTGTATGACTAGGGTACATTTTTTGGGTTGGGAAAATATATGACATTTATCTTTTATTTTATAATCATGTACTTATTAAATGTTCGACCAAACTTTCTTGCCATTCCTTGCTTTTTATTTAAACATTTCGTCCTACTATTTTTGTCAAGTCTTTTCATAGTGTTTAAAAGCCATGTTTTGTTGTCTTGTTACTATTTTCTTACAGCTTTAATGTAATATGAACGAGAAATAAAGAGACATAAATAATGTTTGTCATTTAACAACCATTATAGGAGGTCACTGGGAAAAATATTTACAAATCTAAGTTAATAAACAAATCCAGTCACTTTTGGCAATAGGAACCCAGGTATTCTTGGAAAGGTATTGAAATGAAGTTTCCAAAAATGTCCTTTTTTCAGAATTGAGCTAATTACGTATGCAAATATGCAAATGAGGTCATTATATAGAAACTGTACTTTGCTTTTCCCATTTGAAATATTTTGATGAAATCCTTTGGACTTTTGATAGTTTGATGAGTTCGAGACATGTTATTTAAAAACTAAAACATAAGTTGACGTTTAAATGTGAGGGATATGACCGATTTTTTGACGTTTTGTAAAATTTTCATTTGCGAATAAATTTTATTTTACAGGCTTCCAAATTTAGGGTTTATATCAAAGTCATGGTCTCCATGCTGGTCAAGGGCTCTTCTGGAGTGATAAGTAGAGGTTGTTGTGCCTACAAAGCATCTTCGACAACGCAGTTGTTGCTATAACTGGAACAATTGCCTCAAAAAAGGCTAATTAGTATGCGCACAATTTAAAACTTGTATAAACAAAACACACAAAAATGAGAAACAAATTGCTTTTGATTTCAAACGTCTCATTTAAACTTCTTATTTATTTATTTAACCAGTTAAACCATCCCCCTCCCCTCAATGATATATACTACCAGGTTGTCACCCTCCCTAATACCCCACCCCCTCCCTCACCCACATGAATCCCTTCCCATAGCAACATCTATGTAATGTAAAAGCATATGCTTATTGTAAATAGATGTATAATCAAGGTTACGACAGTTACGTAGGACAATATTCAACAAAATTTACCCCCCTCTAGTACTCTGCATTATACCAGCCCCCACCCCCACCCCCTGCACTACACAGTTTATTCACTAGCCCCTCCATCAAGGTTGTGACAGTATATTGGGGGTGCTGGTAGTTCTTCACCAGTAGGGCCAACATCTGCTACGAATGGGAAATGAGTTGGTTGAGCTATGAATGTATGCCCTGTATCTAAATTAGGAAGAGTACACAAGGCCAATGGTGTGAAGAGCCTGTAGACTGTAGCACTAGTTTGTATTTTTAAACATTAGGTGGACTGAAACACCAATTGCTCTTTTCCCTTCAGTTGCAACAGGGAACCAACCCGACAAACTTGATTATCCTAACGTTTTCAAGTTTATTTATCTTATCAATTACCCACTAAACTACTTTACCTACATATAATACAATGGTTCAGTCCTTCGTAACGATGAGTCATATAGCCTAAACCTATTGTACTATACTACTGTGCAGTATTTCTGTATTGTGGCCTACAAGGAAGATCTGCCAAGGCGATTTCTTCATTATCATAACCTTCTTCAGAATCAGTGATGTCTTTATTCTCCATCCCCAACGGCTAGATAGTCAAATTGTCCATAAAAAGAAGATCTAGAGCATCGTCCAGAGTTAATCTTTCACATATTCTGGCCATTTTTGTTGCTGAGTGATTTTTTTTAGCGTACCTACGCGATCTCAACTGTGATTTACCGTAATTCGTACCGTGAATGCTTGTGTTGAATTGCTAGGATTATTCAATAAAGTGGCGCTATAAAGCGAGTTCAGAGAAGAGTTTATTTGCATTGCGCAATGGAGGTCAAGAGGTCAAATAAGAATACTCTCGTTGAGACGAGAGTTATCTGTTCGCGTACCCACGCTAACTTAATGAGCACTCACCCTAAACATTATAAATCGCTTACGTCATTTACGTCTAAATTTACTCTGTTTTTTCGCTTCGGGATGGATATTCCTACAAGTTTGGAAGAGTTTAAACTCTGGAGAGTTGACAGACTGAAGGAATTTTAAAGAAACGAAATTTGAAGATGAGTGGCCGGAAAGAAGAGTTGGTTGCTTTAGCGTATGCTGCCGTTCAGATGAACATTGCTGAAGTGAACATAACAGATGCGCGAAATGAAAAGGCAGATGACTACGCATCGGTACTTCAGGTTGAAGGAGAGACCCTGCCCGATCCTTTTTCGGATTTACCACTTGCATGGGAAGGCGAAGTTGCAATGGAAAAATGGCCGCCTTGCATGTACATTGATATTGCACATTATTTTACCAGTATTGATAACATTGAACTGAAGCAAAGACTGATGACGGACTATAAAGATGGTAAAGCCTTCAGCTATTTAGAGTCTGGGTGGCTCGGGGAAATTTTTTACAGTGCCATTTCTGCCGAGTCAAGGTTGTGCTTTCTAAAGGCAGAGTGTACACCATCGCAGCGTATCAATAATATTCCTTGGAAAGCTTGGATTTGTCTGGAGAAATCTTCTGGAAAGATCATGCGTGGATATTGTACTTGTTTTGCTGGGTAAGTTTCATAGTTTCAGATCAGCAGACAATATCTTAATGGGTTAAGTTAGCAAGCAATCATATGTCTTGAGATATTCAAACAGAGGTCAGAAATAAAAGATAAAGTACATGCCTGGGCCCTAAGGTTTAAATGTTCCTTATCAGTAGAAACTGCATCAATTGTATAAATCTAAATTTCAATATCAAACCAAAAAAGTAAATAAAACCATACCAGAACTGCATGCCAAGTCATATGAAAAAGTGAAGGAATTTTTATTTTGGCCCTTCAATCCCCTTTTGTAGGGGTGCACTGGAACTCAGTTCAGGTTGGAAACCTTCACTTAACAATGTTTGGGTTCCAGCTGGAACTCTGCTTGATTCTGGCCTGTATATATATGAATGATTTTAATGAGTGTTTCAAAAGAACGTTAAACTTCATAATTAAAAACACATTTTGTTATCTTTTTTTCTTACTACAGGCTTGGATCTTCGTGCAACCATGTGGGAGCCATACTGTACAAAGTAGATTTAGCTTGGAGGACAGGCCGCACCCGACGCTCTGTTACTGGTCAGGAGTGTGCCTGGAACAGGTACGGAGCAAAGAAGAATGTTCAACCAAAGAGGGTGGCTGATATGGACTGGAGTAAGCCTCACTTTTCAAAACATGGTAAGAAATGAAATGAAAATAACTGGTGTTTTAATAAAGATCTGAAGACTTGCTTATAATATCATAGCAAAAGTATAAAAAAAAATCTTACACTTAAAGGAAAGTTTAATTCATCATTTTATAATAGCTGTGACTGTCACCTGTCCCGGACTCTAGGAAATGCAACGTTATATTCTTTGTACATCATAACAGAAAAAAAGGAGACAGAGAAAGCTACTCCAGCTCTCAGCTGGCTGACCAACAACTGCACCTTATGCCAGAATGTCCAGACGCATGCTTCCTCCAACAAGTGGATATTGGTCTAAGCCTACCAATTTATGCTTCTGAAATTAAATTAAATCATTTTGTTTTTATTCTGCTTTTAGGTTTGCAGTCGCCAATCAATCCGCCTGAGCGCCAATTGTTCAGCCCTAACCAAAAGGAGAAAGCTATTCCAGCTCTCAGCCTGCTGACCAACCACCTGTTCCCAGCTTGTCCAGATGCGTGCTTCCTGCAACAAGTGGATATTGGTCTGAGCAAACCAAATGATGCTACGGAAAGTGATGTGAACATTGAAAGGACAGTGGATGTCTCTACGACCGCTTGCATCCCACCTCCCATCACAACACTTGCTAGAACAATGGACAATTTCTTTGAAACGCATCCGGTATTTACTGATGAACAGGTGAAACAAATCGAAGAAGAGACAAGAGGGCAAGCTAGCAACCCAACATGGATTGCGCAAAGGCAAGGGAGGATTACGGCATCAAAGGTTCATGCAGTTGTGACCCGTGTAAGAACAATTAGCAGAGCAAAGTCACCGATTGACACAACTGGTTTGGTCAATTTAATTTCAGGGATTTCATCTCCCAATCCAGACTTGCCTGCCCTGAAGTATGGCAGAGAGATGGAGTCACAAGCCAGGAATAATTATGTATCAGTTATGCGTACCCATGGCCACCCATCCACCACGGTGACCGATTGTGGACTTTTTGTACACCCTCAATTAATTTATTTAGCCGCCACACCAGATGGGATTGTGAACTGTAAGTGTTGTGGTACGGGACTGTTGGAGATTAAATGCCCACTGTCAATTTCTGACCAGATTCCTTCCTCAGATTGTGTTCCATACTTGGTAGAGGATGATAAAGGTAAAGATGTTTTGAAAAGGTCCCATGGCTATTACTTCCAAGTTCAGATGCAGCTTGGAGTCACCAAGACACAATGGTGTGACTTTTTTGTATTTTCAACCCATGGCTATGTCAGAGAAAGAATATATTTTAATGAAGAAATCTGGCAAGAAATTTTAAAGTCAACTATGTTCTTTTTTACTACTATTTATGCTAAAACCTTAACTGGTACATAACTTCCATTTTTAGGCTCTTGAAAAAGAGTCATTTCTGTGGATATTGCCAACAATAGTAATACATGTACTATATGATTCAGATTAAGAGCCTGGTATCAGCATTTTATTTCTTCTAAAAGCTTAAATTGTATTTTTCTCAACAATCTTCCACTTAGAATATATTTTGGTTATGGTATTTTCCCATAATACATAGTAGCTCATGTTTTGTAGATTTTACATAGGTCAATGACAAGTGGAATTTTTTTTATGTCAAATCATCATTTCTTATTCAATTTACTTTCATTGCCATTAGTCAAATATATATAT
Source organism: Apostichopus parvimensis (assembly GCA_000934455.1). NCBI lineage: Eukaryota > Metazoa > Echinodermata > Holothuroidea > Aspidochirotida > Stichopodidae > Apostichopus > Apostichopus parvimensis. The sequence continues at coordinate 82,761 of KN885691.1, read as the reverse complement.
GTTGCTCTGCTTTCAAAGAGAACAAGATGCATTCGTTGATTTTTTCTTCGATCTTATGTCACTATTACATCATTTATTTAATGGAGGAGTGGTTCACACCCCAACTATAAAAAAAATGTGACGATGACAGTGCAAAAAATTACATTTCCCAGGGCAAACCCGTCTTGAAAATTTGCAGGGCAAGTTACGATTTTTCAGGGCAAAAGGAGCGTCCACACCCCCCCCCCCCAAAAAAAAAAATAGTTGACATGATGTTACGCTTCTGTTTGTAACATAATCATGGGTAACAAGGAACACTATGCAATGGGAGTAGTATAAGTCAAGGGAAATGAATGGTCACTGAAAACTGATCCTGTCAAGTAGGTTTTCATATGACCACCAGTTGATTATTTTATGTTTATAACAAACAAGAGGTTGTGCATGATTTAAGAAAAAACATTTTGTGCAGAATATGTTATAGTCACTGGCTGTTGTTTATTCAAAGTTCTCATTAACTGTTGGAAAGGTCGCAACTTACACAGATAACAGGTACAGAATGCGTATGGTTCACTGACTTTCAATGTTATATTCAGCAGCAATATAAGAAAATATTAGCATAATACTTTTGTTCAAGAACAAAGTTGATATGATTTGGGTTTGTACATAACACTATAAATAGTCGATATATGCTATTTGCAAACTAAAAATAGTAAGGTTGCTGGAGATAAACATGTTTTCGCTTTAATTTGTATATACATTGACATCTTTCTTTTCTATATGTTAATACTAAATAAACTGTAAAAGACACTACTGTAAATATTGTGACCAACCTTTTAAGTTTTTGAATCAAAGAAATACAATTCCAGAATGGAAACTTGACTCCCATAAGAGTTATACTGTCACCAATATTGTTTTGTTTCTTCACACTTAAGTATCTAAGTTGAAGTTAAAATTTTGCTGTTCAAATAGAAATATGTAGCTATAGGCAAGTTGATTGAGGAGTTGTGGAAGACATTGGCCCTAGATATTGCATAATAAAATACTTGTAGCTACGTAACTTAAGTTAACAGATAAAAAGTAGAAATATATGGCATATGTAGATGACAATCTGTAGTACCTGAAAAACTTTTGGAAGGAATGACTGAATATAACAAAATAATAGCCGTTCTCTCTTCTTCTGAAAGCAAGTTGATTGACAACAGCACTCTTTACATGAAAAGGGAATACAATCTTTTTTATAAATGACTGTTAATACAACCATTGAAAGAAACTTAATGATAGAAAATATGTAAATTTGAATGACTACCTTTGATAACCATGCTAATATCAAGGTGTCAAATGTTAGTCTTTGGCTTTATATATTGCATAGTAACTGTTTGCTTCTTAACTAATAAAAATGGGCAAAAAAGTT
>KN885691.1:24698-69799 GCA_000934455.1 Apostichopus parvimensis | reverse complement strand
AGTTCAACCTAGTTCAAATTTGGGCCAATTTCCGTATAGAAAATTCCAGTTGAACCAAGCTGAACCCAGTTCAAAAGTTCAACTGGAATTTCCACCAGGGTGGTTGGACTGTGAGGGAAGCGATGTAGAGAACCAAAGACGGAAACACCAAAAATACATCCCTTCACTGGGGGCATAGACAGGTATCAGATTCCAATAATTATCCGATACAACTACTGAATAACTACACTTTGATACTAGAGAACGTGACGTATGAGAATGAAGGCGTCTACTGCTGCGTTGAAATTAACAAGACACTGAAAGAGTACTATTTAATAGTTCACTGTAAGGTTTCTTACTTCGGTGTAATTGAAAGAAATCTCCAAATTGTCTTTCCTTCAAAACTAACAAAGTAATACTCTAAGATACGATTATGTGATTCCAGAATGTTTTGTATCTTTTGATTTTCTACACTACTGCTAGTCCTATAGTTAGGCCAGGTCACAAGGACGCCCTGCCTATCCGCGCAGACTACTGACCCCCCCCCCCCCCCGCCTCGTTTAAGTCACCTTCATGTGTACTAGAAAGGGACGAGATGCACGACACAAAGTACTGTGCCCATTCTTAAATTGATGTTACTCCTCCTTAAATTGTTAGTTTCAACCAGAAATTCTGCATACAGAGCCTGACTGCTGTCTTACTATCAGACCATGAGACGGCCGGCTGTGGACATTTTTCAATGTTATAGCTGCTATTTTTTCTGTGCCTCGTACGCTTCTACATTAACTTCACTTTACAATAAAGAAAACGATTTTTATCTTCTTGGCTATCAGATCCACCGTTTTGTCTATCTCAGTCAACAATGATACTGTCTCCAATATTTTTAGTGTCTCTTCTCATGTCAAGTACATCATCATCATCATCATCATCATCATCATCATCATCATCATCATCATCATCGTCGTCGTCGTCGTCGTCGTCGTCGTCGTCGTCGTCGTCGTCGTCGTCATCATCATCATCATCATCTGCATTGCGAAAAGTTTCTCAAAATTTATAAACTTAACTTGGTTGGTAGAAAATGACGCAATACCTTCAAAGAATTCCATCCAAAATTATTCCAGAAAGGCACTGGATACAACATACATATCTAAGTCTGTTTTTACGTACACTCCAGACATGCTTAATCAAAGTATTACCTGCAACGGAATCGATGAAAACTCACCCTCTTTTTGACACGATCAGTTACATTTATTGACGGTAAGAGATAAATCAAGCAACAAGCATGCATACAGTAAGAAACGTAAACATCCCGCTGTATATATCAAAGGAGTCAAACTTGGGCGAGGGCTTTTTCGGATGAATAATAAATCAGTTAAAATGACCAGAAAAGCTAAAATACAAAACAAATATGAAACCCAGTTTCATAGTTCGTTATCCTAGTTTATTCTTGTATGTAAAAACTAGACATTTCCCAATCCAATCACGCAGAAAAAATATACCAACGTTTGTGGAATATAACAGTGTTGTAACTATGTTCTTCTCGAGGAAATGTTGTGGAAGAAGACTGATACGAGAATCAAGCGATGAAATCACACGAATTTCTATTAAAATTTCTTTCAGTTATTAATAAACATTGTGTACTTCAGATGCTTACAGAAAGTGTTTACATTTTAACAAATATCACATGCTATCAACCCATGTTCATTAAAGCATATTTTGTTTTTCAAGAGCACTTATCTGCATCCAAGGATCCCTGTCAAGATTCTCATGTGGATCTGTACAGTGATGTTTGGCTGGACTGCGAGGGAAATGATGTACACAACCAAATATGGAAACACCGAAACACATCTCTCTACTGGGGTAGTCGTAGACAGGTAGCAGGTTACAAGACACACCAGATGCAGTTACTGCATAACTTTACGTTGAAACTGGAGAATGTGACATATGAGAATAAAGGCAACTATACCTGCGTAGAGAGAAACAAGACTCTTAGTTCATACTGTATAATAATTTATAGTAAGTTCTTACAGCAAAGCTTAATCAGCCTACAAGGGTATAACGATATTGCTAGATTTACTCGACCTACGGCATCGTGTATCGCTTACCTTATACCTAATATTGTACATTATCTCACGATAAATACAGGTAAGATCGTTTATTCACCACGTTCATTGATACGAAACACTAAATAAACATGTATTCTCATCTCAGAATGTTACATTTAAATAAAAACGTTAAATGGAAAATAAAAAATGCCTCGAAGCTGTAACTCACAATTCTTTACTTTTATTGTAAGTAAAGTTTCAAAATAATGCAAATAACAATACAATAACAAGTATGACAATAATATGCTATGTACGTAGTACAATTGGTATGCTGAACAACACTACGTTGTACAATGAAGCCAGAAGTATCTGATACATAGCAGTTCTGCAGTTTTTATAGCCATATGATCTGACAGCAATGAAGTGCACTTATATAACGGTCACGTATGTTTACTATGCATAATGTGCGTACATACTGCACTACATCGTATGTAATAAGCTAGAGTTAGTGTTCAATTGAGTCATTACGACATATGTGACTGATTCCAACAAGCGGTTCTGAAGCAAACAGTTAAGTGTGTAGTTTAATGGCTTTCAGATGGGATGTATTTGATCAGACTGATATATGTGTGAACGATGTCTTGAAACGTTCCCCTTTTTTGGATAACGACGTAAACCGTTGCTTAAAACATGCATATCTTGGAAACTTTTGTTGATGTATCGACTCGATCATTGTGGATGTCGTTGTTGTAACGGTGGGATATATCCTTGCGTTACGTAGGTGTTAATATCGACGGTGATCTGACATCGGTTAGTCAACTGTGTTGTAAAATGTGCTGAATACTGTCTCCTCCACAAAAACGTTACATCCCTCCCCTGTTATTTAGGAGAGTAAAGCAACTTATTTTGGGTAGGAAACTATCATTTTCCAGGGGAGGAAGGTAACGTTACTCAGAGGGAAGCAAGAAGGCATATTGGCTTAGCTATTTGGAAAGAGTTTATCTAAGCAGCGAAGTAACTGTAGTCATATTAGTAATGTAGTTTATGATCTAGGCGTATAAAATAACGATTGAGTCCAATTTATTCTTAGCCTATACTATAGCCAATTCATCAGCTTCCTCCTCTGATAAACGATGCTTTGCTCCCTGAAAATGTTTAATTTCCTCCATTGAAAACGTTATTTTCCTTCCCGTATATTTAATATTAGAGGCCTAGCTTTGGTCTACATAGAGGCACACTTAAACGTTTACAATTAGGTCTAGTAAATAGTAGTATATACACATAGAAAACGTTACGAGTGTCTGTAGGCCTATACTATAACCAAATAACTTGTTATGACCACAGCCTAGACCTCATTGATGCAGCAAATGACGATATCTTTTGTTATTGGTTACTCAGTATTTTACACAAAATTTAAAGCCAGTAGGATTTAGAACAATCAACACTAGATATGCAATTTTTCTTTTGTGGTAGAAATGGCGTCGTGTTATGATTTTAACGTAAAAGTTGGATGATCCAACTTACACAGGCTAGCCTGTTATACAGCGCCTGTTAGCCTAGTTAGGTCTAGACATGTACCTGCAATACTAGTACTGCTACTTACTGGAGTTGCACTTGCACTTTACAGAATGTCACAAAATTTGCGGCGAAGTGAAGTAGCAGGATCATCGACATTAGAGTAAATTTAAATCTTAATAACGGTGGTTTTGTTTATGCTCAACCTACCAGTTTCGTTTAGGATCGTCCAACCGTTCTGCTTGGAGATCATTAATCGGCAGTGGCGCGTCTCGGTCATCGGGAGCGTTTTCTAATTCTTCCAAAAGGGGCTCAAATTAATAGGGCATAACACCGATATCTGCATCACCCTCGAAAACTATTTCCTCATCTTCTTCTTGAAGAAAATCATTTTCGTCAAAGCTTGACAAAGTTTTTGAGAGGTAAAGTCCCATATCCTCGGAATCGGAAGATTCGGGAAAAGACCTTCTTCAATTGATGATTAGAGTGTTTTGTGGTTACATATAGTAAACTGTAAAATGTATGTATCGGTAAAAAGCGGGGAGTCGGCTTTGGCTGAAATGGTTCCTTTGCTGACGTCGTAGGAACTGCGGTGGGCAGCTTAGTGATTTTTTTATGAATGGCAGCTCGAGAGGTCCCTAGGGAATACCTTGAAATCGAATTTCTGGCGTTTGAAGCCGCATTTACGGAAAGTTGTGCATGGGTGCTGTTGTAGTAATGTAGATAAACCATTCCAAGACATGAAACCCACCACTTCATAACTTCTTTAAAGCTAACATGTCTCTCTTAACACCATATATAACAAGACTGCTGATGAAAAATATCATGCATGTTACGCAAGGCAACCCCCACGCAACCAGGCACTGTAGGTTAGCAGACCCTGTACTTACGAGCTCTTATCACAAATGCCTGAAAACAATCCGTAATAATTATGACATTATTCAGTCACATACTTCATTTAAGAACATGAGATCATCAGATTTGCAAAGTTCAGGAAGTATTCGAACATTTTGCGGGTCTTGCAAATGCGGTAGAAAATACGGAGTGGTACACTAACTGTGCTGTATCTCAATCTGTGATATCCTAAACAAATGGTACCATTTTTATGTGTGGAAATGATCACATACAGTCTAACAGTGTACATGAAGGATATTGATTGCGAGAAGACGCCAATAGTCAATTTGTGCTAAGACGACTCCATCGTTTTGCAACAAATAAGTTATCTTCATAATACAAGACTTTATATTTTGATATAACTTGTTATAAATAAACCTGTCTGTTCATGGAGTAAGGTATTAGATCACACATCCTGAGAAAGAAATCAGTCGTTCGAGTAAAGCTAGTCCTATGCGTTATACTACCGTGACAGCTCTTAGCCTTTCTCAATTCTTCAACAATGAAGTTGCCTTGATAGAATTCCGAGAGGTGAAGGAAAGATTGACCTTCAACTTGTCCTAGGATTATCCTCTAACGGATTGTTATAATGGGGCTTTGGGTTAGGTAAATACATTAGTTATTTTCCGCTTGAACTTGTATGAATGTGGGGCCTATTTCTAAGCAAGATTTTTGGCAACTGATTGCTGCTAGAGGTAAATACCGTATGCTACTTCATTTCAAATGAAAAACAAATGAAAAGAATAATGACTTATACTGTCTCCTCCAAAAAATGAATGGGCCTTACCTGTTAATTCGATAACCTTCGGTAACTGTTTTACCTCCTAGTGGCACTATAAAATTACACGCAAAAATAAAGCAAATTAAAGCCTTAGTATGACGTAAAGGGTTTTAAACAAGTATTTCCTATAAACGAAGCTGGTTTCTTTCAACACTAGAATCTATATCATATCAAGTGAAGATAGACGCCAACGTTAGGCTCTGCTTTAAAAAGAAAAGAAATGTTAAGAAAATATATGACCTTCCGTCCTTAGAATAGATATTAGGAAGAATAAAAAAAAAAGTTCTACTATCATGATCAATGAATATCAATGACATCGTCATGTTGACATTGATCATTTCAAATATCTCGGGCAACTGATATACATATCATTGTAATGTTAGAATAATGCACTAGCAATGAAACATATGAAATGCTGCTCGTGTGGTTTTACTGTACGTTAGAATTTATACACAGCATGTATCCTAAATCATAAAAGAAAAGCATTTGAAAGCCATTAAAATGCAACTTTGATTTTAATTAATTCTGAAGTTAGCTGACTTTGAAAAATAGTAAGTATCATTTAGAATTTTCGCAGTCAATTCTGCGATGTGAAACAATTGGCGAGAAATATGTAGGTAACATTACCATTTAGGAGTTGGATTGAACTTACTTTGGTTTCTCACACTCAGATACAGGATATGGCTGACCGACACCGCAGTACTTCAAAAGTACTACTACAGTATTAACTGGTATGCCATAGTGATTCACAAAAGCGTGTTCAGCTCGTCTCTCGTCAGATTGGTGTGCATGACTATCAGTTTGAGGACTTCAACATCACCAGCAATCGATCACTACGGATCAAGGTCGTTACAGTCATGAACATGATGAACATGATCATGAACATGATTACGAGGTGCTGATTTTTAGTTCTGATCACACCGAAGAATTGGTATTCAAAATTAATGTTACCGTTTACGGCCAGATGTACATGTATATTTAGTACAAATATTAAAATACCATGCAATAAATTTCACGGAAGATATAACTTGATATAACTTGATTTGTTCTTTGGTATTTCATACAGAACAACCACGACTAAAGTACCCTGTGATCGATTTATTCAAGGGTAAAATAAACTGCATAGTAACTGTTCGACACAAAACGCTCATGTCATATTCGGTGGAAGATGTAAGACCAGCGAGTTTTGTGGGATGATTTACCAAGACTGGTTCCAGCGAGACTCTGTTAAATTCATTTAGGGATACAATGTCAAATGGAGCAGCGTTTTCATCTTTCGCTAAAATAAATAAAACTATCACTCGTAATAGGTTATATAAATTACTCGTGTGTAAATTATTCAATCAAGCGCCCTCTATCAACAACGGTACCGCAATATTTTTATTAGAACCTCAACACCAGCCATGGATATTTAACAAGTCAGAGAACAGGCTATTTACAAAGAGGACTGCCTTGAGTTGGTCCACTTTAAAACAAACAGTTTTAATCTGGAAAAGAAGAACCGAGGGTATGAAATATGAAACAATAGCATACAGAATGTATAATCATTCATTTGAAAACGATGCATCTTATCGGCTTTCTACTGATGGATCCCTATTTTTTTCCAGTTTAAGTTTGGAAAATGAAGGAAACTACGTTTGCATCTATGGAACATCAAAGGAGCAAAGCTATTCAGTACTCATTTTACACGCTATTAGTAAGTCTATTTTTTATTCATTTAAAATACATTATTTGTGAGGATTAAATTTTAACATATCTTTAATTCGATTTCTATAAATTTTGTATTTGAACCAAATGTATCTTAAACATGTTTAACGATTAAAAACGTCTCAAACGACGCGAATGTGTTTTTAATGCAATCAAGTAATATCTTAAATAATTTCAAGTAACAATACCTTTACTGTATGAATATAAGCAAATATGGGCCACAATATCAGCGTGTCGAGCATATACCGGTATACTTGTTTAGCATAGAGATGTACCAAACAAAACACATGTTAGGAAAGTTATTAAGTACAACTTAAGAAAAATGACAGGATAAACTCCATCCAGAGGAATGTATGATTATTAAACACAAAAAAAAGACTGATTAAATGACCTAACAATATTATATTCTTAGCCAGTTATGATATCAATTCAATCTTTCTTTGGCAGTTTTATCTTCTATAAACATTCTAGGTTGTGATTTTCTAGTACCATGTGTTCTGGAAGTTCAAATTGGCAATAATATCGAGTGTTCTTTTAAAGTTGTGCGCCGTGAAGTAAACTTAGAGTTTATATATCCAGACAGTAGTACACCATCACCAATAGCTCTCGTAAGCCAGACAAGGATTCCTGAAAACCACGGTGATGTATATTATGTATATATTAATTCACGAGTCCAAATTACTGCTGACGCAGATGTAGGAGACATCGCGATCGTATGTAGAGTCACCAACAATGCCATTAGGGAACATCTGATGGATGCAAAGGCCATTCTTAAGCTAGGTAACTATCTAATAAGTTGAAAGAAATAATTTCTAAATGAGATAATAACAACAAGGCACAACTTTCACGGTACGAATCTCTCCCCGCGAAGCCTCGGCAAGGTATGATAGGATTGAAGTTAAACTAGAGGTAGGGAAAGGTTCAATCTGATAGCCACTTGTTTAATGATTCCTTATGTTGGATTCAATTATTGGGCTAATAGATATTTCAAATATTCTATTATTTTCACCATTGTTAATTATAGATGGAAGTTGCTGAATGTTATCGAATACTTTTATTTGGAAAAATAAGAAAGCACTGAGCATCAAACGTTACTCTCAAATTGACACAATAAGATGAAACGTCAATGTATGATATTGTTTGACGAATTGATACCACGAAGTAAATTGTATGCTTATGCAGTTAACATATTCTACCTAGATTGTTAGCTAAATTAATATTATGTAAATGGTTTTACGTTTATTTCATCGCACAAAAGAACTGTCCGTAGCTGGTCAAGAATCATCAACGTCTACAACATTGCACATCATCAGACTTTTCCTCGTCAAATTTTTCCTCAAGGCTTTGGTCGCGGTTGTTCTTCGTCTACAAACGAAATAAGTAACTACATCTATATTTTAATACGTAAGGCATGCGAAATTCACACCACAGCGCGCTGAATTATTGTTTACCCCATGGATAGTTCAATATCTGGTTAATAGCTCATCGTTATATTAGATCGGATAAACTCTTCTTGTATGGCTGCTGTGTAAGAATGAGGCAGAGTAAAAGAGGGCATGAAGTCAAATACATTGGGCTTCTTTCTGAATTGAACTTAATTTTAATTTTGTAGGGGCCTTGGCATGTTAATTTTCAAGACGGTAATAGAAATGTAATACATCATTGCTTAAATTTCTAAGTGATCGGGTTGAATGTTTGAATTAAATGGGTTTTGTTTCTTCAAAAATGTTATATCAATATATCGAATTTAATGAAATAGAAGAAAAATATTTAGTTTGACTGTCAGTCTGCTGCTAATGTCGTTGACAGTAAGCATGATATATGCAATGCAACATTTATACCTGATTTCTTCCTAATCTCAGGTACGACTGGAGTATCAAATCAACACGTCGAATTCGAAAGTACTGAGTTGATATAGGTGACCAGAAACGAGGAAAACAAATTACACGTTGCAACTGAGATAGGGAACCTGGAACAGCCACATGATGTACTTACCTTAGGAGCAAAAATTATCACTCTACTGAATAACAAAACAAACTCCTATAAATGGGATGGCGTTCTAGTGGAAGAGATTACTGACGAAAGTGGAAAATTCAGACCATTTGTAGGAGCTGTGTTTGATATACGTAACAGATACAACTGTTATACGTAACAGATACAACTAGTAAATGTATTCTTGTATTTAGCACATTATTATACTATGAGAGGAATTTTGGACAAGATCATCTTAACATACCAATGGGTATAACTGTTTGTGAAGAGAACGGTCTCTTAATGGTTTTTAATGGAAGAGGTGAGGCAGATGCGGTAATATCTGCTTTCAAACCCAATGGCGAATATGTCATCGAAATTGGGCAAATTCTTTAAGAAGATCCGTGGTACATTAAATGTAATGGCACGGATGAAATTTTCATTTCCGACAATGGAAGCAGAGAAGTAAACATTTTCAATATCGATGACTATAAACTGATAGCTAAATTCTCTGCCAATCAAGCTGATGGAACACCAATGCACTGCAGAGGAATAGATGTTGACCAGGACAATAACATATACGTGACTGTACGAGCACCGGGATATCGGGCTCAGAGGGAATGTATAGTGAAATATAACGCTAATTTAGATCAAATCCAAAGAATAATTGAAAGCGATCCTCCGCACGAATGGTTCAGAAAGATATGGCAGCTCTTGCAAGTTGGTATAGGGCGTCACGTGGACAACATTCATCTCATAATTTCATCTAAATGCTAGTAAAACAATAGATTTTGCTAGAGGAGTGCAAATTGTCAGGCGATTTAATGAGGAATATCTAATAGTGGTCGATTCTAATAACAAACGAGTTAAAATAATTAATCTCCACGAATGAGACCTCTTTAAAAATAGGCTGTTAACAGCTTAAACATTAATCGCATATGTTATAAATCGACTGTTGATTGGCAGGTTGTGCAAAGATGCTACAACATTTTTCTTTACAAAAACCTTACATATTTGACATTTATAAAATGTTTCTCCTGTCTTGAATATGTTTACAACACATGACGTACGTGGTGTGGAAAGTGCAGTATTTACGATGCTTATACGTGAAGAAGTGTTTCTAATTCGAAAGATATATCGATTGCTTGATTATTGTTATACATAGTTATAACGATCATAGTGCGATCCTAATGTATGGAGTAGATTAAAGACAGAGGGGGACGGGATGGGAGTCGAAAGGCGGAAATGTAGCCTGATATTTGAACTTGCAAACCTAAAGAGAGCTTGGAACTTTGTAATGAGGCATCTAGAAAGAAGTTTAATATCCCAAGTAATATCGCCAAGGATTTTATAGAGTAAATAATAACTGGTTAAGTTATACTACTAAAGTTACGACAACATAAAATCTAGTGCATTATTTTAAGTAATAATTGAAAAGTTTTGGGTAAACTTTGTGCCTAAAAATGTTATCGCGATCGCTAAAAAAATATATATATTGAAAATTAAAATTCATCATTTACTTTTAGACAGTATTATTTATCATTGGACTGTATTATACATGCGTATGTTATTATTTATATCTTATAACTCAATAAAAATTGGAATTATTTTTTAAGTTTTCTTTACTTCTATGTTTCCAAACTTTTATAATGTTTGAGTTTCATTATTATTTTCATTAAGTCTTCGTCAATGAGACCCGCAGAGAAAGACAGCTTCTTATCTTTAAAAACTGATTGTAGAACATTTATTGTTTCATATAAATTATTTGACAAGATTAGGAAATATTGTAGTCTCTTTTATGTTAAATTGAAGTCTATCGTAGTCTCTCAGAGCGGGACTCCCAGATGCGACCTATTCCCACATCGGCGTCAGGTACTGAATCTACTTCAAAGGAAAGATAGGTGCAACGTCCGTGAGCTTCTCGAGTAATTTACCTGGTTCCTATTTTAGTGAATACGTGTCTTCATTAAACACCATAAAGGTAACTATTAAAACAAATATTAAGTGTTAGAAGATAACGAAACGTTCTTGAAGCATGAAAATAAAAACCTTTCTTCTCCATTAATATTTATCACAATAACATCATTACTGATGTAATTATTATTAAGTTTGTTAGTTTTGTTGTTGCTCTTGAAGTTGAGTATTATTTCATCTAATCACCAGGAGCGTCACGGTGGGGATAGGGGTAACACCACTATTGGGCGAAAGCGCTGGTTTTCGCGAAAATCTTTCATTGAAATGATGTGAGGGCTTGTATTCAATCAATGACATTCTAACTCGTTTATTTAAAATAACAAGTTCGTAATTGAAAAGAAACAATCAATCGCAATATCATGGAAGGTTAAATAAAATTCAACCATTTAATGGACTAAACTAATAAAAAACAAGGACTGTTTTTAAAAACCAAAAAGTCATAATTCAAGTCAAGATTTTAACTGTATTTATCTTATATTTCTTTTACGTTAATTTCTGATATATTTTTATTTCTATAGTATATATACACAAACAATTATGCTGCACAATGACTCCCGCCCCTAGTTGAAAGCGAAAATAGGCGAGATGAGAAGACTTTTGAAGCAGTAATTATCACAAAGTGATAAAGGAAAATGTATATTGTTGCGTAAATATAACTTTGATTTTTATCACTTCGATATTAACAACTGCATCGTAACACGTATACAATACATGAAGCATCTGTTCGTTTAATAGGGCAACTGATTATTTCTTTCTATATAAAATGTACCCCTTTGTTCCCCCTACATAATTCATCATTCTGTTTTGCTTGGTTCTTCAAGAGATGATGCTTCCTTGTAGCTGCGAAGGCGAAAAATATATCATTATCTTCCTTATCGATGAATTACCACATAATGAAATCTTAAACTTTTGATCCACAACTGGGCGTCTGTCGTCCAGAATCTGAAAACGCAAATCTTAGTCAATAATAAAAGAGAAAAGAAAAAAATTATTACGCTAGTCATAAAAAGATGTACTCTTGAACCAGGGTCTTTGGTTACAAAAAATGCAAAACTTTCAATCATCATCATCATTATCCTACGTCGTCGTCATAGTCATCGTGATTGCACTATATACCAGACATATTAAATAGTGACAACAGTGGTGTGGTGTACGGTATGGTAATATATGAATGTAAGTATAATATGCCGCACAATTAACGTATACAACTTGACGTGAAACAGACAAAATGGAAATGTTGTAAAGATGTAAAGATATGAGTTACAAGAAAGTAATAGAGGCTTGTGCCCAAAGTTGCTGATGAAACGGATGTTTGTGTACGATAAAGAGTTTAAAAACACATCCGAAGTATGTAAACACCAATTTCTCTCAATAGCAGCTTACTAGCGTGATACCATAGAGATTAAAGCCCTGTCCTAGTCTCCCTCACTCCATCCAATAGTCACTGTAGCATCGTCCCTGGACGCGGCTTCAAACATACGCCATAATGTGGATTCCATATGTCCCTGTTGTCCCTGTTTATGGTTATACATACATATTTATGTTGTATGTACTTGGATTATGATTGTGATTTTCATTCTGATTACGAAGAAAGCAGATGTTTCCTAACGGCTCCCAACCTGTTCCTTACTACACATACACACACATATCAATCTGAACACTACTTTGCACTGGATTTATATTGTTATATTTTATGGTAATGACTCATGGTTTTGATTTGAATGTGAACTTTTCTGTGTGTGTATTTTTTTTTTATTGTATTGTGTCGTTTAGTGATAATTTTGAAATATATGAACATTATAAATAACATATTCATTTTACATATTGTTATCTGTTGACACCGGAATAAAGAACGTGACTTGAGTGTTGGGATTATAAAATAACATTAATGGTGTTACCTTTATAGTCAGGTAAATGTACACAAGCGGATATATCATAACATTTACAAAGTTGAGGATAACAACCGTATGACACCATTGTGATTTTTCTGAGACCATTAGTAACCACAATCACACTGCGTGTTAAGAAGAATATTCCGTGGTAAATTGTGTCGCTCGATTTCATTAAACATTGTCGATTGGCTTTTGTTGTTTTAGTGGGTTCTGCTACGGATATTTGTTTTTGTTGTGTATTTGTTTCTGATGAGGAGAATGTCGAGTGCTAGGGGGTAGGGAGTATGGATGTGGTGTGTTTGTTTGAATTGCTGTTGTCTTTGTTCTGAGACAACCAAAGGCAATTTCGCGCGAATTCCATTTGATTTCAAAACATTGGGAAATGTCAATTGTTGACTTTACCACAGAAAGTACAAGAGTGCAATAAGTTTGCTTTCAATGAATATCTTAAATTAAATTGATACCTTGTTCTCTTTTTAAGATTTTTGATCAGTTTGTAATGACATTAATCCTATTTCTCTGCAGAGATACGGTAGCTTCAGAGGAAAGTGAACAACCGAAGGTAACAGCAAAATCATTAATTACTTTAGTAAAACATCCGGAGACCAATATTGTACATTTTTCTCCGACCATGTAATCAAGCACGTCTATAAAATTGCACCTGTAGTGATCGTAAAACTCTTGCTATGTTGTTGATTGAAGAATAAAACCAGAACTCTTGCTTTGCAATAGAACTAATGAAATAGAGTTTGTCATAATGGTCGTGGAAGTCAATTGTGTCAAAACAAGTACAAATCTACGTTTATATATATATATGAGTTTACTACTAGTAGTAGAACGACCCATCTAACCTCTCAACAATGTTTAGTAATACCTCCCAAGAGTCGTTGAAGCTTTCACAATTTAGAGTATCATTAGATAGCCACTCGGTACAACAATATTTAGAAGTGATGGGCTTAGTCGAAACAAATTATGATTACGTTGGCCTTAACATTAACCAACTGGATTGTTAAATATACGGTATGATACATGCAGAAACGTTATGCAGATATTCTTGGAATGAGAATTTTCAGGAGCTTAGAAAGAGTTTTTACATTTCTGCTTATCCTTGATTTTGTTCTGTAAAGGCTACAACTCTCATAGTCTCCAAGGCTTCATTCATCATAGTTTCCGGTCCCTTGAAGCCCCCCTGAAATGATCTGCTTCTATTGCGTTGTGTTTCTTTGTTACTTTATTACATTTTTAAGTTCTTTAATAAACTAGATTAGAACAATCTTATAACGATATTTAAAGAAAAATAGAAAGAGAAACGCTGGTATCACTATGTGAATAACCAACAGTAGTTCAGGTTTCAATTGTGTTATTTTAGGCAAAATTCACGACTAGATATAATTTACCTCTGTTATGCATATTTCGCATGCTGGGATATTTCCTATCAGTGTTAATGTTATTATAAAATTATCTATAGCAATACTAAATAAAAAAGACTGGTGTCAATCGGAATGGTAGCTTTCATTTTTCCTTATGCCTTTGAATGATTATGATAATTTCAGCTTAGAAAATATGTTGCATATTTGTCCTGATGTAACAAAACGATTTTCTCACAAACCTAACAGTTTATTTGGCAAGTATTTATATTTAACTTTGGAATATCATTCTTTTCCAACAATTAAAAAACAATCATCACGATAATTGTAAAACAATGAGTAAAGATTTTCCCGTAATGATAATGATAGTACGGTTCTTTTTTTATGTATCATGTGTAATTGGTAATTCCATCACCACCTGACACTTTATTTTGTTTCAATGTCTACGGACGCCTAGGCAATTGCCCCATATTCATGCCCCATAGTCATTTTTCGTACAGCTCTTGTCGTTTCCAAAATATACATATCTGAAGTTTTGATAAATCTATGGAAACTCATTAAATATGTGCACAATATGACGTAGAGTGTGGCCTTCACCACAATTTCTTATTTTAGCCCCAAATAGGTAAATCCATAATTACAAGCACTCGTAGATTCCCCCTCCCCCACCTTAGCTCCCATTTTGTGTATCTGTTATGTATCTATTTGAGACTGGCACACAATCACCTGTCCGTGAAGAATGTTTGATGCAGTATAAAACTAGGGAGTAGTCTTCGTAACCCAGCCGCCGCGCATTTTCACCTGTCGGACTCGTAGTTCAACGTGTAACAGCTTTGCAGTAATTACTGTGCCACCTGTAACACATGTTACCGTGTTGCTAACACAGCGCAGTATGTACTGATGCACGGTTGTGGAATATGAACAGTAGTTACTGTACTAGCTATGAGTATCGGGTGAATATGGCGATATGACTGCGAGGCGAAATATACGTTTTGAGGGCAGAAGACTGGAAGCAAAGTTAGCAGGCAACACGTAGGATTAACGATATTGTTCATTTTTACATAATATGACAAATTGATACGACAAGCATTTCATCTCTGATTATGTGTTTGTAATCTAGTAATAGCCTATATTTTGCTACTCTGTCAGGAATATCAGTAGCATTGCTTTCGATGAGATATTGCTACCATTGTGTAAGTAATATTACTAGTCTATAATGACTAAAACTATCTTTGTTTAAGAATATTGGGACGAATAATTTGCATTTTTTATAATATTAATTCGTAACTTTATGCAAAATTACGTACGAATAAAAAGTATGAGCAAAGTTGAACCGTTAATGTAAGGCAGTGCTTTTTATCTTATAACAATTTAAGTAGTTACTTTTAAAAGAAATGGTAACCTTTTCAAATTACTTTGAATTTTTATAACAGAGACGTGTGTTTAACGTATCGTTATCGATTTAAGTGTTCTTAAATAAAAACAAAGTGGGAGAGAGATTTTGTTCCACGTCCACCAATCTGCAGGTATCAATGTGTGGATATAGATGTTGAGTGCTAATATTGTTGATTTATTGCATATTCAGAAGTCAGACTTGACGAAGAATAAACATGCGTTCCCTGTCTAACACAAATAACGTATAGCAGAACAATCTCACGTAGAAAATCAAATGCGAGTTATGCGTGAGTGAGTACGAAGATTATGTTTGTGAAAGCCAGGAAAGCGCTTACGAAATGAACGAAAAATGGTATACGAGATACAGAAAGATTACCTACCCCATCCCACCCCGAGCCACTCCCATCGTTGATCATTGTTACATTAACGCCAAAACTTGCATGTTTACTAAACTAATTCAATAAAACTGGAAATGGTTGAGTAAACATATAATACCCTTTAAGTTTTCAGTTTTCTCGATACACAGTAAAAACAAGGTGTAACAGTTATGGTGGGGGGAGGGGGATGGGGTTAGGGGATGAAGAGTTGTGCAATTGTTAAAAAACGCTGAGTAACACATGCATATCCTGCGACACAAAGACAAGTGTAATGATATACAAATGTGTAATGAATCAAATTTAAAACTTTGATGCGTAAACCCGCTTTCATACTGCACGCTGCTTTCAGAACGACAACATGGAAGCCACTAAAAGTTCGAGAGTTGTTTAACAATTTCTGGAATACATCGGTCTAGCGGAATGGAAGCCACAATTCGATGGTAGGATGATGTACTTCGTGCATCAGTATTATCCTTCAGTTTTATGCGGAAAGAACACTATTTGAATAAGTCTCGAATTACATTTCATCGCTGAATGCTAAACGGAAACTGTTGTGCGGCATCTACATTTCGCTTAGCCTCACTCATGGTTAACCTTAGGACTAACTGTTAGTGTAAGGTCTAACGATAGGCTAAGCTATTTCTAATAGTAAAGCGCCACGCCTACATCATGTAGCCTACAACTCGTTCGTTCTTCTCTCCATTTTCACTTTATGCTCAGAGAAACAGGGTAGTGCACATTACCATTTTGTTCGTACTAAAGTTATTACTACTTCAATAACTTTTGAGAATAACTTAGGTTAGGTCTATTGTTAGCCTAAATTAACCATCCTAGCTTAGAGGCTTAAAGGCCCAGACCAATTATACTTGTATGTTTAACAGGATACCCTACACAACACTACCATGTAGGCAAGCGACATAGCATATGCTAGCATATGTTTATGCATGAGTGGGCTAAGCAGTAAGCACATCGTAAAATAAATAAACATCAGTATCTCTACATTTTTTTATTAAATTTCACAACTAAACGTTTTCATCATCTAGTGTTTTTTTTCACGCCAAGAATGATATATGATGATTGCGATATCAAGCAATGTTCATGTTACGTTAGAATTTTCAGAATGTACAACATGTTTTTTGTCATTATTGTTATAAGCTTTACAACAGTGTTAATTGGAAAATATTTGTCCTAAACTTTCAACAGCAGGATTAATGATGAAGTATTTGAGTTACTGGATAACGAGAGGATAACAGATAATCCCTAATCTCGGTCTGCACTAAAAGTTTATATATCACTGCAACCTAAGACACAACTCTCTTGTGAGTTTCATTTGAGTACTATGTAGACTTGTTATGGGTGCTTGAAGGAGTTTAGAGATGTTCAGCTGCTATGGAAACATTTCAGTTTGCAAGATGGAATACACACAAAATCTAGAACTAAAATCATATGCAGCCAGTTGACTTGTAAACAGATTTATTATAATAGGTAAACATAAAAAAGGCACTTATTGGCCGAACAAGCATTATTGGCTGATCCAACTGAAAACGAGCAAGAAGAACCAGGTCCGGTAGTTGACCAAAGTCCTGTGAGGCCTCTTTTGTTTGATGAACATCATACACAACACGTATAGGATATGAAAGGTGGAGAAAAAGATAATTGTGATAGAGAAGTGGATAGCCCTAAAAAACCTGAACAATAGACACAGGAAGTCGAAAGTGCTGCTGCATTATATGTTGCTAGTCTCAAGAATACAACATTACCCTCTTTTATGTTCCCTCCTATGTAGATATTGTTCTGGTGATTTTTGTTAAATATTACAGCTTATGTTATTATTTACAGGGCTTTATATCCCCACCATGGTTTATTCAACAGCTGTGATAACATGTAAAGTGATAAGTTAACTTTCCTACTATATACATATTTTCTGGTGTTTTCAAATTTTGGTTGCATTCTTTCTATTATATGTAATGGCTTTTGTGAAATATCACAGCTGATGTGATTATTCACAGGGCTTTAGTTCTCCAGAATGGTTTATTCAACAGCTGTACGTGATAACATATAAAGTGATGAGTTAAGTTTGCTACAATATAGATATTTTCTGTCGTTTTCTAACTTGTGTTGTACTTTTTCTATTATATGTTAAGACTTTTGTAAAATATGAGTGCTTATGTGATTATTTACAGGGCACTAGGTCGACAACATTGTTTGTTCAACAGCTATTATAACATATAAAGTGATAACTTTAGTTTCCTGAAATTCAGATGTTGTAATGGTGTTTTCAAACTTGTGTTGTAGTTTTTCTATTATATGTTATGACTTTTGTGAATTATTGCAGTCAAAATCGTCTTTCACCTGAACTTGGATTTATATTATATGCACGCCCGAAGCCATTGGGGGTCATGGAACGTCGCCCACCTAGATAATGCTCCTCCTTACCAACCAAATTAAAGAACGAGAAAATCGAGAAAAGGATTAGTACATTTCATTATGGAAAGGCTCCACTGCTAAAATATTTTGGCTACCTGAAAAATAATATGGCCTTTAAACCTATTTGGCTGCATTGCTGCTAATACTGTATTGGTATTCACTTCTACGATGTTCCTATTATTTCAATGTAACAAAGAAAACGCATGTTTCTCCTGATTAGCTGAAAGTTATTTAAAGAGGTCTCAATACATGTTCATTTTGATGTAACAAGTGTTTTATTTGCTTTCCCTGAGAGCATGGGCTTTCTTGTCATAAAGGTAATGTTTTTTCCCATGTTGGGGTCATATATTCCAAAGTCTTGAAATTGTTATACCTGTTGCAACCTTGTGTTACACTCAATGATATGCGTATGGGATTGACACTATTGAAATATCCACAGCATACATGCAAGTTTATTATTTACACAGGTGTGTGTGTGTAGAAGTAACCCCAAAAGAGTTGCTAATATTACGCAACTGTTTGCAAAAAGACAACACAACTGTAGGGTAAAACAAGTGCCCTGCTTGACGTTGGTAACATTTACACACAGTGGGGTACAAAGGGAGCATGGTCATTGTTGTGCAAAGTTTACACAATGCTACTTTGTTAAAATAATTGACACATTGTGTGGTAAAATATTACCACAAAGGAATGTAAAACTTTGCAATTAAAGCATTAATGTTTAAAATGTTACACATATGTTGACCATGTTCCTTTATTTACACCATGCATGTGTTCCCTTTAACCCCATGTTGAGCAATTAATTTTTAGTGTGTACGAACATTACTCATTAAAAAGAATAAAACAAAATAAAATCGTCAGTTGTACTCTCTCTCGAAACTATTCCGGGAACCTTAATAAAGTTGCGGCTATTCGATAATCCCAAACGTATGCTCGTTTAACCGCGGTACACTAAAATACCTGTTAAACTCAGCCATTTCATGGAGGCCGGAGTACGTACAATCTCGCTAACAACACGACAATGGTATAACGGTGGCTCATAAAGTAAAGTTCCTAAACGCACTGAAATATTTGCAGTATCACTTCAGGAGTGATCAAATTTGAAACAACATATTGAAGACTTCTCGATCCAACTTTTTTTCAGCAATTAAAGTAACATATATCAAGTCTGTTGGGGTTACTACGTTAGTCCTGTTATTCTCTACACAGCGGAGACGCAACCTCGTGGAGCCTTTGTTGTACATGGGGATAATATATGACTGTAGAATTCATGTCGGCTAAAGACCATCTTCGGCTTCTCAATAGACAACAAGACAAATACGTGAAATTTGACGATTTTTATACTTTTACTTTCATACTGCCCTAAGTATAGGGATCGGGGGGAGAGGGTTATATGTCTTCATACGTTTTCGAGGTTACCAAGGCACCACGGATTGGATCATGTAAGTTCTAAGGGTAACACTTTATATTATACTACTCATCATTACGTTCGCTCAAAGCTATGGTACATCCCCCCCCCCCCCCCCCCTATCTGCTTCTTAGCAGCCTGAATATTTGATCCGAACTACAAACGTGTAAGGTTCTTTGCCAGATTCCATGGTATTATATTTTTGGTTTCACGCAGTTATACAATGTACGGCAGATTTATTTCGAGTTGAGATCTAGTTGCATATCTGGGAGAATTTCAAACTAATTATGGCTCGACTTTTAATGTCAACCGGATCGAATTTCGGGATTGCAGTGTGCTAGAGGTCGATCCCAGAGGATGTTCACCCTTACAGAGTCCAGGGTTCAACATTGACAATCAAATTAACTTGAAGGTTAAATATAATATGAATCAAATAGGTCCAGAAACACACTTATATTATTCTCATATTTATTTTACAATTTAATGCATATATGTGTCACGTATGCAATATTTGTATTGCTTGGAAAACGTTTTATTATTTAAACGTTTTATATTTAAAGTACAAGAAAAGAAAATCAAGTAAATAAAATGAAGAATATATGAAACAGGAGTACCACTGGCAATGGTGCTGTCAGATGCGTGATATCATCGTTGTGATAATTGATTTATTAATTATTTTCTCTACAAAGAGGGATTCATATGGTTAGTGGAAACTATTTGTTGTACAAAAAAATTAACAAGACATCAGCATATAGGGTGCGAGAGGAATGGAGTGTGTAGTGATGTGTAAGAAGTCGTACTTCTGTAGTCTTCATCCAGTAAATATGTTCAGGTCTGTCCTGTTTGTATTACTGGAGTATTAGATTCATTATATACTTGTCTTCAGTGGTATTCCCTGCACTGTAAAAAATAACAGCGTATTTTACAGTATTTTACTGTAGAATGTTACAGCAAAACGCTGTTCCCAACAATTACAGTAAGCGCCTGTTAGTTCAACCATTTTTAACGCGCGCTACTACTGTAACTTCGCGATCGTAACAGTAGAAACTGTATATTGCTTCATATGGCCGCTCCCGGCGTACAGATTAGCGCATGCCCATTGCAGTATGACCCTGTGCGCTTTTTCATTGGACTTTCAAGTGAACAAGTATCGTCTGGCACCTGTGTCAAGTTCTTCTCTGACAAGATGTGTGAACTGTACTGCACATACATGGTACACGTTGATGATGTATTACACGATCTACAAGGGCTACTATCACTTTTGCAAGCGGGAAGAGGTGAGAATTTAACAGCTTTCTGAAGTCGCTATGTGTGTATGATTTGTTGCGAGAACTACTCAGATAATCAATATTATTTTCGTGAACATAAGACTATTCGTGTAAAGACTGCTTAATTCACCACAAGTCTAGGCCTAGCTTAATTGGTCGTAATGGCACTGTTGTGGAATACTGTATGTCGGTAGCCTATCAACGTGAAGGACAGGTCAATGTAAAGGCCTAACCTAGGCATTAATGTAACGGTAACATAAAACATTCAGTATCAGTTATCAGTTTACTTTAAAGCTAGCTAAGGCATAGTAGATAAAAATCAGGAGTGGTAAAACAACTTCTACATTGCCAACGTTTTGGACGACATTTCAAGTGAGTTAGAGCCTAGAGGTCGGTTACACTATCACTGTTAGTAGGCCTAAGGCTAAGCTAGGCCTACGTTTTCGTTAGGCTACGCTACTCAATATAGGCCTAGCCAAACGTTAGTTGTGACCAACACTACACAGGAATTAGTATGATGGTGGTCACCAACTTCGTTCATTTTAGCCACAAAACTGACTGTTACTGTTAGGCTACTTCGCGATTCCTTTACCTAGGCAAATGCTCTCGGCGAGGCAGAATGACATAGGCTAGCTAGAAGTAGAAGAGGCCTAAATTAGAGATTTAGACCTGTAAGTTTAAGTATGCCCTATACAGTACTAGTACTAGGCTAGCCAGATGTTTCCCTGTGATCTCTGGCTGATATTTGATAACCTCTCATTCAATTCCGTAAGCCACTCTGCTCCTCCAAACTCCAGGTTTTTCCAGCCCCCAATACGTCTACTTGGCGTATATTCGGAATCATCCCAAGAAAGAGCTGTTACCTACACTCGCTAGCATCGAGAGAGCAAAAGGAGTGCTTGGGAATGAAACACCTGATGTTCCTGGTCTGATCCTCATGGTCATGGATTATTTTGTCGAAAAACATGATGGGTATTTTTAGTATAATGGAGGTAAGTTGGCAATAATTCACTTTAAAATTGTTTTGATGCTGTTCATATACTGACCCATCTCTGTGCAATACTATGCTTCAATTAGCTTAGACACATGTGTTTAAAACTACCACAATATTATAAACTACCACAATATTATAAATGCCCTGAAGAAAGTAAAGAGCTCTTATCATGGCACAGTATGTTTAGCATTTAATCCAATTAATTGTTCAGATCCACAACACCTTCGTAATTGCTCAATAAAACCATGTGCCTATGGTAATTGAACATGTAATATTATTTCAAAGTAGTTTATGTCGGCAAATTTCTTTTAGAGTGAATTGCAGGCTACCAAATCTTCTAATTTGCTAAAGCCGATGTATTACTGGTCAGTGTATCAAATAGATGGATATTAGCACCCTGTAAAATAGAATAGAAGAATACTGTACATTGCCTTAACATTCAGTGCAGATGTGGCATTAAGCAACTGTTGATTGCTTGGCAGATTGCAGGAAAGGTTACACGACACAATACCAGCCAATCATAGGTAAGATCATAAATGTATGGAAATTCTCTGTGAGGGTTATAGCATTGATGTTAACAGCTGAGCTTGCAATGGACCATCAAATTTCTGAACATTCTACATGATAAAAATAATGTTGCATTTTCACTAGGAATCAGAACTGTTACAGTTTCTAAAGATGCATGTTATTTTCCAAAGGGTATACTTTAAATTTTATAAGTTTATAAGTTTAAATCTTTAAAAACCCCTGCATGGGAAACTAATAACAACAGGAATACTATTTACGTATAGAGTGAAAACTTCACAAAAAGGCAAAAGGAATCTATGCAGTCATGACTGCTTGTGTGTGAATGTTCGAGCCGCCTTGGGTCATAAACACCATATCTCACCATGTACACCTTGCATCAAGTTCATACTTGGTATTAGATGCCCCTTAGTAAATTCTCAGCTGGCATTGCTTAGGGGGGGGGGGGTAATAGGTCATTCCGGGCCCGCAGTGGTCAAAATATGACAACCATGTAAATAAGCTTCCTCAAGAATAAAAGCTTCAGTGAAGATCGATGTGGTTTTAGTAGAGGTCAAAGGTCGTTTGAGTTCAACTTATGTAAAAATCTGAAAACCTTTTAAACATGATATCTCACCTTGTACAGCTTTCATGAACTTAAAACTTGATAGGTAGATACCCTTTATTAAATTCTGGGCTAGTTTTGTTTCTTGGAGAGGTAAAAGGTCAAAAAAGGAATCCTGAAAACCTTTCAAATGAACTAACTCAAGTGTAAAGCTTCAGTGAATGTCTATTTTGGTATGTGCATCCCCCTTAGTACTTGTCTTTAATTGTTTGTGGTGGAGGTCAAAGGTAATATGAGGTCAGCTGAAGTCACATTCTGAAAACCTTGTAAACATGATATATCACCATCATTCTTGGTACATAGATGTCTTAGAAAGTACTTGGTTGATATTGTTTTTTGTTATAGGCCCATACACAAGAAGGGTAACATTGACAGATCTTATACTTAACATGTGGATGCCTCCAAAGATCAAAATGTTAAAAATGTGATCAGGTTGTGTGATCAATGGGTGTCACTACAGTTTACTGTGTCTATAGGCACACTGGCCACTGTCTTTGCATATTATAGAGCATTGAATTGTACATAGTTGATACCACTAATGGGGTTTCCAGATACATGTTGCAACTATTTAAATCACTTCATTATAATAAGGATCATTCAGAATTCTTTTCACATATGTGACATACACTGCATGAAAAATTCCCCACACATTGATTTTAATTAATTGCTGTTAAACTTCTGAATGTCAAAGGAATGGTGGAGTTGATTTGTAAATGTGTTGACTTCAAATTTTCAGACTACAGCTACAAAGGCTGATGCTGAGGGGAAGCTTCAGTCGGTGCCCTCCACAGACTCCACACCTGTTTTAATATCTTGTGGTAAGTACATACCTACTTGCTTTATGTTACATTATTCTTTATGCTGAAAGTCCTCTTTTCCAGATTTAGCATTATACGGGTGTATGTTTGTGTGTATGTATCAATGTCGACCTTGGTTATTACAGCAGATCTTATATTTGGCATGTGGCTTCCCCATTATAAGTACAGGCACCTTATTGTTTGTTCTGGAGGTCAAAAGTAATGTGTGGTCAGCAGAGGTCAAAATTTGAAAACCTAAAAAAAACGACTTCTCCAGAACCAGAAGGTCAGGGGAGGTCAAGTTTGCATGGTAGATTAGTCTAATAATGAGTAAACTATTTACACAATTTCGAAGCAATTCCAAGGTTTTTTAACTATGTATAGTGCTTGTAGCTAGGTTATTACTGAAGTGAATGCTCTTGAAGCAGGTGGCAATGCATAGTTACAAGAAGAATATTTTGAATAACAGTTCAAGACAGCTTTAATACTCAAACTCTCACTATTATCATGGAGAGAATGGCACTCAAATGGACTAAGCATATTGTTTCTAACTACTGTAGGTCAGGTACTTAAATTGAGGAATTTCAGTGGTTCACTTCTAGCAAGGTCTCTCTTCACAGATAAGAAAGTTTTGTCTGATTTGACTGGGACACTATAGTGGCTCAAATGCTGGTTTTGCTAAAGTGGCCGAATGTGCGCTATGCTGCGGAAAGAAGAAAGGGACACTATACTGGCCAAAATGCTACATTGGCCTGGTTTTCTGAAATTTCACTGCTGCCAAATCAATGCAGTGTATCTCTAGGGCCTTTTGTAACATAATTTGGCAAGAGGTCTAGGGAGCCATGATTATCTGATTTCTTCAGAGCAAGTAACCATATGCGGGGTCTTCACTCTGGTTCATGCAGGTGAAAGGTCAATTGAGGTCCCCAGAGGTCAAAGGTTTTTTTTTTTTTACAAATGATAGCTTAATATTGTGAAGTTGAATATATTCCAAATGTAGCTGAGTTGCTATTGTTTTGCGTTTTGGTTCAAACTTGGTGTGTTAATTGCCAGTATAAGATGTGAATGCAGGACGAATGTTACCGAGGGCTGGACTGATTTCCTGCAAGAAATTCATTTAAGGTTAGCATTGGTCAAACCTTGTATAAGAATACTCATGAAAGGACAAGTCAGAGTGAGGTTTTCTGTGTAGGGAAAGATATTTACCTGGGCCACTGGCTAGCCTAAACAGGCTCTTTGAACAGTTTCATATTTAATCCTACTTTCATACATCATGTGACAATGATTCATTTTGACTGGGGGCTACAGAAGTCCACTATTGTATTCTCCAAGTATGAACTTCTTGCTTGATGCTTAAAGGGAAAGTACAGTAAACCTGAAAATGCTGCATGTGCTAGAGTGGCCATAATGTTTCAAAATGTAAAAACACAGTTTCACAATTTTTAAATACATGACTTGTATTTCGCTCATTAATTTGCAAAATATTATTATTATATGCAAATCTGGTTACTAAGGCCTCACCATTTTCAAATACCAGAAGAACATATCTAAGGCTAAGAGTTTTACTGGTGTTGTGAAACTGACCTAAATACTTCTGATGCCAAATCTCCATTTTTTTTATCCTAGGAGACATACTCCTTGCAGAATGATACATGCTGGCTATTGATGGGCAGGTGGTGAGCAACTGTGCTAGTTTCATCGGTTGACTTGCAATGTTGTTTGCATCATTTTACATTTTTGGAATACAGTATAGTGCAGGAACGGCTGCAACCATGGACTTCATACAGAGGTATTCTTTTTCCCTTTTGTAGTATATGTCCATGTTCAGATTATTATAAGACTGTCTCATGATGGGTAGCTTAGACATTATCAAATGTGGTATGTGGATGAATGACATTGAGTACTTGTGGTCAGTAGGATTTTAATCTGCTACAGTATGTGGATGTACCGCTTTTAGTTCTATAGGCCTATGTTCTTGGTAGATGTCAAAAGATATCAAAATGTAACAAATTTAAAGCACAGTATCTCAAAATCAACCAAGTTTGACAAACTTGTTTGAAGAGCCTCTACAGGCATCACCCAGGAAAGCTGCATGAATGAAAATTTGAAAACGACCAATTATAAAAGGCAGTGGACCATGTTTACATGACTACAAATCAAGCTAAATGTGCAAGTGCTTATAAAATCTACTCACTAAAAGTCTAAAACCTGATTCCCACTTTTCTTGAATTAAGACCAAAAGAGCATTAATTTGGCTCAAACAGTGGCAAAGAGCATGTGCTACACTTTTCGTATGAGAGAGAGAGCTAAGGGTAGCAAATTTTCTTGTTTTTGCATTTTGGCCCACTTTTTTTCTACACTTGCACCTAATTTCTGCACTTTTGATTTCTTGCTAAAAGCCAAAGGAATCTATGTGATGGTGTGTTCATGTGTATGTGACACCTCCTTGTAAACATGATAACTCAAAAAGTAAATATTGCTTGAAATTCTAATGTGGCACTATATGTGCATTGCTCTTAATGAGTACAAGAACCCTATTCTTTTTAGTTTCAATGATTATCGTATTGTCTCATATTTGATGTGTAGGTGGACCACATTAAGTACAAAAAGCCTATTACTTTTGGTGGAGGTCAAAGGTCATTTGGGGTTACAAGGGGTCAAATTGTGGAAACCTTGCAAACATATCTCAAGAAGCGTAGCTTGGATTGATCTCATATTTGGTATTTAGGTGTACCACATTGAGTAGCCTAAGAACCATGTTGTCTCTGGTAGAGATCAACAGTAAGTTGAGGTCAACAGGGGTCAAACTTTGAAAATGTGTACACACAATATATTTATGCTGATGTATCATGCTGAGTACAAGAACACTATAAGTGTCCATTTCCGTCATCAGCTGCCATTTCCAATATTGTTTCTCACATCTCAATGCCTTTTGCTGTACTATTTAGATTGAAGTTCATCCAGGCTATACCTACAGTATGTCACATTCATATAAGATTATGTATGTAACATCATCAAAACCACAATGCAGCTTTGCATTCTGGTTCATGGAGGTCAAAGGTCATTCGAGGTCAACAGGAGTCTGAAAATCTTGTAAACAGGATATCTAAAAAAGAGAAAGTTGGAACCATTCAAAGCCAATAGAAGTTTGCACAGCTTGAATAAGTTTCTTAGTTTTTAAGTAGTTTGTTACTGTTACCTTTTACTTGCAGATGTCTGTTCACCATCAACCAGACAGAGGCCACAAGGCGCAAGCAGCGAAGAGTAGAAGGCATTCTATTAATCCAAAAGTCCTCCATCTCATCAATGCAGTGCAGGATTATAACACACCACAGCTTCTAAGCAATGAACTTTAATTTCCAATTACTTAAAAGATTTGTGGTTTCGTGTTTGAACTTCATTCATTTGGATGTCAAAATGTTTTACTGTTCTATTGCCCCCTCTTTGCTTCAATCTTCTGCTAAAAGTTTGATCCTTTTTTCACTATTGATGCTTTGGTATATGTCCTGTAGAGAATGGTGTATTTGTACAGTGACATGTCAGAATGCCTCAGTGTATTGTTCAAATAAACTCAATTGTTCAAATAAACTCAATTGTTCAAATAAACACAAAAATTATGATAATGTACTCATTTGAACCATCAGTTTACAGTAAAAACAGTTATGGTACATTTTACAGTAAAAAGACTGGCAGCAATTCTGCCAACAAATGCCTGTTACATTTACGGGTTCATTTCAAATATCGTAAATTTTTTTACAGTACACTGTAAATATTAAACAGTAAACTGTAAATAATTTTATGGTAAAATGTAACTTTTACGGTTAAAAACTGTAAACAATTTTACAGTGATTGAAATAATTACCGTAAATTTAACAGGCATTTGTTGGCAGAATTGCTGCCAGTCTTTTTACCGTAAAATTTACGGTATTTTTTTTACAGTGTGTGTACAGAACATAAAAAGGATTACATGACCCTGGTTATATGATCGGCTTCTGACGATAACCACTGATAATATTTGTTAACGTCTATGGGCAATGAGTTAACCCCGAACTATTAGTAATTGCACTTATCACGGATTCCTGCGGTCTTGTATATACAACGACAAAATGAATGACAAAACATTTGGACGAAAGGGTACAATAAAGTTACTAACGTAATCCAAAAATAAAATTAAAAAACATTTAATGAAGTAGTCCTTTCTGTTACAGAAATTTTATTGTGTAGACCAACCACAACAGCAACAAGTGCAATTATCAAATGAACAGCTATGTAATGTGTAAAGAAAATATAAACAAAAAGACCAACTATTATAACTAAAACTAACCGAGTTTCAAAAATATGTTAAAAGTAGCACGGCAATTGATAAAGAATGACATTCCGATATCAATTCCAATGGTATATATCATGACAAATGTAAATGACATCAGCGACATTTGATTTGTGAACAAGGTATTAAAGAAAAAAGAGCGTCCTAACATCCATTTAATATTCATGACCAAACAACATCCAACAAATAAAATGTGATTGGCTGAGACTCCATCAGGTGTCTGCTTAAGATGTTCTATTGATATTCATCATCGTGTCTGTTATGAATATTCAATACGTTGATTTACATTAATAACTTAAGTAGTCTAATGGAGGTGATCTGATCATTCACTTCTATAGGTTTACCACTGAAAGACAGTGTTATTTCCTACAATGAATGTAAATATTGACAATACAGTATCCAGATCATGAATTTAATGGATACACATGATAACAATACTGATCAGTCGATATGTTTTACCTGAGCTTTTATATACTTTACCTTTCATATTCCTTGATTTAATATTGACGAAATAGACTCAGCAAGAATAGACTGGGATAACAAACAATAGTAGAACCTACCAAATGGAGAACAAAAATGATCCGGTCAATCATTATTAAATCA
Source organism: Apostichopus parvimensis (assembly GCA_000934455.1). Taxonomy (NCBI): domain Eukaryota; kingdom Metazoa; phylum Echinodermata; class Holothuroidea; order Aspidochirotida; family Stichopodidae; genus Apostichopus; species Apostichopus parvimensis. The sequence goes on along the minus strand of KN885691.1, from coordinate 40,949 downwards.
AATGAAATCATCAAAAAACTGTTTTTTCAACTGGCTGCAACAAACTCTCAATTTCAACACAAAATAAAATAATTCTTTCATATACTTACTACATCAGCGAGATAACAGCGCTTCGGGCATTACGTTAACTTTATTTTTATTCCGTTCTAGAAATCCAACAACAATGCTGTCCATTACATGGACTAGTCAAGCGTCATTTAAAGGACTCGCAAGTTTTCGATAAGAAAGTAGATCGATGGACTAATATTTAATATACAAAATCAGCAAAATATCTGAATATGTAACCATTTTCCAAACTAACACTTCACAATTTTCACTTTCAAATTCAATCGATTGAAACAGACATACTGGCCGTTTAAAATACCTGCTCACTTTGGTTTGCTAATTGATATCCTACGTTTGGTCAAAGCTAAATGTAATGTCTACCATATGTGGCTTCATTGTTTGGCTGATACATTGTATCAATTGTGTTAAAGAAATTTGACTATGATCGAAAAAAAAGGCTGCGTACACATTTCTCTTTAGTTATATCAGATGCAATTATGCAAAAACCATTTATATTTTATCGAGAAATTTCGTTATGGAAGGATTTCCTTAGTGCTGATTATTTTACTGATAAACAATAAACATTTAAAAACTGTAAACTGGATCTCCACTCTTCATAAAGTGTAAGCCATTCGATAGTTCACACCTGATGTGAAACTGCTTATAGTTGTAAATTAACAGTCTCCACAGAACATTAAATTAATGCGGAATAATATTTGGTCAAAACTGGAGAGTCATTCTTTGAACTCCGTCAATCCATTATAAATAGGGAAGGACGCCACCCTTTTATTGGTAATGCGGATAAATGTGATAACTCTACATATCTGTTTCATGCTCTAAGGGGCTTTGTGAAATTTGAGACAATTGACAAAAGTGATATAGACAAGTATCTTACTTTAAGTTCTTATTTATTTTATTGTTTTGTGTTTATGTTATTGTTGTCAATGGCATTATGTTTTATATCACATAGTGTTATGTGAATTATGGCTGATATACTTTATATATTATATTGATAAAAGATTTGTGTGGTCTGTTAATCAGTTTTTGCTATGTATTGATGTTGTTTTAATAGTATTCCATATAATTCGAGCCCAAAAAATATTAAAATCTACTAATTACTATCTTTATTGGTATAGTTCAGTTGTATTAAATATAACTGATTAATTATTAATCAGATCATCATTTAATTTTAGACGTATACAGTACCATACAATCAGCAAAGGAATGTTGTAACGATTTCTCAGGACTAACGTTGCACGGATTTCACTTTTCGCGAAGACCGTCAGTTTTGGCAAGAAATGCGGTTTAAAACAAAGAACAGAAAAAAGCAAAACATAGCTGATATATCATTTATATTAATTTCAACCACGTTTAACCCCTTTCCGTCCATCGTTATTTCATAATGATTTCTAGGTTTGGATAATAATTGTGTTTGGAATGTACATTCTCAGTGTCAGAAAAGGCTTCGTCTGCATGGACAAGGTCACCATTAAAACTACAGGTCATTTTATATATTGAGTATCGAGTGTGGATCAAGGCTTCTTGTGTTTGTAAAGGAACATCGGATCCTGTCGTCCGCTCTTGCCTAAATGAAACGATCAACCCGAGATTGTATGGCCTACGTAAATTAATTAAGTTTAATATTAATAGCAGCGTTGCTTTACATATATTTTTTTATAATCACGTGATAAACAGAGCGCTGTTGCATTGCGTTGTCTGGAATGCATGTAGAGAAAGTTTAATATCATAGATTATACTACGTCATTACACAAGCGAGTCCTGTTTATAGGCGAGAATCAGCCGACGGTGACCTCATGCTACCAACGTCGTCCGATGTTAATCTTAATTCGTTTCACAGAGAGACTTCTTTCCCCATATACATGGATCTGAATCTGGATTAGGGCTATTATTCTGCTACAAGTCGACATAAACTTGATATTGAAAATGATTACAATCAAGGTTTCTTCGCTGTTTGTTATTGTATGGACCTTTAACTTCCTCGTGTTTTTATTGTCATTTTTATCTGTTATATTCTTTGGTTTATGTTGATGTTTTTCATGCACACTATTTATTTTTGTTTTTAGTTTTAGATTTACACTATTAGCAATACAATATTGTTAGGCAATGATTGAGTTGTATTGTAATACTAAAGAACTTTAAAAAATATCATGTCCATTTGTATAAATGTCAAATGAGTCAATAAAAGAGATGGAAAACAAAAATACAATAAAACTGAAATCAAATTATTTCTACCTAAACTGTGTACAGTCTGATTTACTGCTTTCGTTCCATCTGTAGTTCCATTGTTTGACATAAAACCAAGTTAACACAACATAATAAGCGATTAGCGTGCAGTTAACTGATTACTATTACGCCTATGTATTAATAATAGAATGAATTATTTCTACCTACTTTATTTACTGACATTGCTGTTAAAGAGTTATGTTTATCATGATAATTATGTATTAACTTAATATATCATCGCTCCTATAAATAGAGTCAATTCGGTATTGTAATCGGTTGGTCATCGGGAGCTATTATATTGTCTCAGTTGCCATAAGAATAGTTGTCTTGGTAAATTTTGAAGAAAGAATATACTTCACTTTGAGGTAATGTATATCTCTTTATGTGGCATTTTATTACAAAATTTTGACAAAATAAATCTTCTTTTAGTATGGTATAATACTTTGAATATTCGACTGGTTATAAGAGTAAAGAATAATTACTTGAATGTTTATTTGTTTCAAAATCCTTGACACTTGAGCTAGGAGAATAGGTTATGGAAAGTTCGGAACCCTGTGTTGAGATAAACAAAGGATTTTGTCTGGCAAAATTGCTTACACCCTACAGTTACGCACCTACGGTCCCCCACTCCCCCGCCCAAAAAAAAATTACAGGCACAACACAACAATGTCGTGTATGTCAACACTTTGCTTTGCAAATATTATTAAAGTCTTTCATACGCAATTGCCTCTATTAAACGATTTGAATATCTAGTATACATCATAGATCAGATGTATCTAGACATTAATCACACTCTATTTACTGTAATACAAGTATCTATGCATTATTCATTATCTCTTTGATTTGCAAACATTTCGCCGGTATAACACTGTCTAAACACCGTAGCTCAAACACTAAGAATACAAAAAACCTGATAGTAACCGGACTAAACGTCTGTGAAAAGACTAGATAATGCGTAGATAATTATCGTTACAATATTAAATGATTTTTTGTGAAGTTTCGTGTACGATTGTAAAGATACTATACTATCGTTGATTGTGTTGCACAGAAGCGTATTAATACTTTACTCATTGTAATACTTTTTCTAACTGCTCTAACATCCGTTACTGTTGTACAACCATCAATATGTCTGCAACCTCTGTCATTTCTCTTCCTTCCTCTGTATCTATTAGTTTCTGCTTTACTGCTACAGGACACGACAAATGTAACCCTGCATGAAGGATGACGTTATCAGCATCAATCTTATTAAAGGGGCTATACAATGTATCCAGCCAAGCAATTAATGTCAGGCGCCCTCTATTTTTCTCCAACTTCAGATTCCGTCTGATTAAGGGTTGTACCATTGTGTGTGTGTGTGGGGGGGGGGGGCTCAGGAAGTGACAGGTACTGTTTCACCTCAATTATAGTAGAATGACTGTGGAATGCTGTATAGGCCTAGATGTTTATGTTATTGGAGAACGCCAAGGGAGTTGTTATATATACTATTTGGAATGACCTGTTATAATTTGTAGTGTCTGACATGTGGGTAATTTTTACACACATTGAAGGTTCACCTCTGCACTGTGGGCAAACAAATTCATAAATTTTTGGGTCGGCCAAGTGCAAAGGATGTGATGCTGATTTATATTTTTAGTTATTTTCACTGATGTAATGCAGTACGGTAATTCAATATGACATATGTATGGGTGTAATATTCTTCACCTTGGAGGGTCATATTTTGTTGGGACATGCATTCCCCTCCAAAGATCAACAATAATTCTGCTTTTGACAAAAGTTTTACACAGTAGCAGATTTTTCAGATAGGGGTGAGGGGGGGGGGGTTGGTGGGGATGGGGCAGGCCCATATTAGCTACAAAATGGAAAAATATGAAACAAAAAGGTGAAAAAGAAACAAAGAAGATCTGACAAGTGGTTCAAAATTTTTACTTTTTTAATTTCAAATTGATGATTCAGGGGCCAAGGCTGGGGTGCTAACCAAGTCCCCCCCCCCCGCAACCAGTCCGGCACTAATAATTGGTACAATTTTTCCTACCATATTTTTGTCAGAGTATAGCCTACTGCAGGAACAGTGTAATGAGCTTGACTGGCCAGATCTGACTGAAACTTTCTTTTTATTGTGAAACCTTGCGATGGATCAATTGTCGGAGAGGGAACTGGGTTTAATGCCTCCCCTAATCCCCTTATTTATTTTATTTTGTGAACATTTTACAATATCGACGAGGCTGATATTAGGGTGTGATTGAATTAACAACTTGCCATACATTTTTTGTAGGCATATATTGCAAACAATATCCATCAATCATATTTTATTTTGAAGAAGTGATCTTATAATTTAGTGAACTTTTAAGAATGTATATATATGGCAACACCAATGTGAGTCTTTGTGAGCGATTTCATCATATCAGCCATACAGAAAATAACTCCCTTCTATTATTTATGACAATTTTATAGAGTGGACATCATTTTACAGAAACATTTCATTTTATGAAGTCTAATTTTAGAGTATTACTGTACATTGGATGCCTCTGAATTATTAAAACAGTGTCACAGCAGAGACCTTAATGGTATACAAAAACAACCGATACTCATGGCCGGTAAGTAACTACTGTTCATGTCCTGATACACATGTTAGGAATACAAAGTAGTAATTACTGATGCACGGTTGTGGGAGAGTAGTTGCTTTATCCAACCATTGAGTGCGAGTTCTTTAATATGCGATTGTAAAATGAAGTCGTGTCTAGTAGTTTTTTGCTATAAGTAGGTCTACGGATATACCCGAATATGGCCTTTCTTTGTTATCTTCATGACGAATTGGAGTCATTTAAAGATAGGTGTGAACTGTAATCAAGAGGTACTGTGCCTAGTTACTGTACTAGCTATGAGTATCGGCTGACAATAATTGCTAAATAATATTATACTGGTTGCAATAATTTTGCTAGTTTTACATGCTAATTTATATTTGAGATTAGGGTTGCAAGAGCCGCTTCATAACATTCATTTAGAACTCGAGAACCAAGCAGATCATATGTCAAGACGTTTTCTTCCTATATTAAACAAACGTTCATTTTCGGTCATTAATAATGGACCTGAAGCTTTGAATCAGGCAATGGTCCAAAGATATGACCTACTGATACTGGGACACAGGACATGTAATAGTACCTACAGGTACACTGCATATAGGTCCTTTATTTACTGGAAAGCCGTCAGAACTGGACGTTACAATCGTGTAGTCATCCCATCCTGTGCAGTTTGGTGCATAAGGAACATGTTTCTATCAGAGGATTGTCACTTCACAGGATTTAAAGTTGGCATATTTTAGAAAAAACATATTCAAATTAAGAAACATTTGTGTTTTTCAATGCATATCATGGATTGTAAGATAACTTTCTCTGAGGGTACGGAAAGGACCAGGTATTGTCTAAGAAAAAGACAATACATGCTAGACATATTTATTTTGACATATGTAGGCCTTTATATATTGACCTATAGAGGCTACACTTCTCAATGTCATATGCATGAACAACTTTGAAAAATATAGGATAGGTAGTTGTGGAAAATGGGGTAGTTTTTCTTCCAAAGCAACTATCCATACCTCGCCGATATGTCCACAAAAACTGTCTCACATGTCTCACTTTACCAGAAATGTACTATACGCAAAATTTCAGAAGTTCTTATACCATTTTGGTGGCTTAAGTTGGTGAGATTAAATTATATGGGCATCAATTTAATAACGATGTTTGAGGTTTGCTTGCAGTATTTTATCTCCTGTGAATTAAAGAGCTTACATCCATAACATTTGGTCTAATGCAAGCTGTGATAACGAATGGGATCAAATAATAGCAAATTATAGTACGGTTTTGAATGTTCTTTTGTCAAACATTCTACCATCTTTTAACGGCTAATAATAATTTTACTTCCACTGTTTAATGTTTGATTAATCATATCATATATTTGTGGAAATGAGCTTAAGAATCTACAACCATTGATTATGTGTAAACCTACCCTTATATTGGCTATGTAAGTCTTCCATTGTTGGCTTATGGACGGTGGACACTCTTGGTAAAATTTTTTGGTTCATCAAGAAGGGTTTTTCCAGCCTGTTTGGATGAACATAGATTAACTACCAGAACTTTCACGATGTTCTCCCGAAATGCAGAATGTATCTATAGGTTTTGGGCTCTTTCACAGGTACCAGATGCCATTGTTTGGTGGCTGTGGAGTACTTCACCTTGACCCTGAAAAGAAATCATAACAGGTGGTTGTGATTTGCATATTCCTTTGTGCACCTCCAGATAATCAACACACAGGGTATTTTAACATATATCTACATATAAAGCTCTAAGGCTGCTCTCAATTAAATCTGGCTTGTTTTCACTATGAAACACTACCTAGAAACAATTAACATCATCAAAAGGAGGGTAGAACTGTATGTTCATGTACTAGGTAAATACCTTGAAAGTGTTTCAATTTAGTTATGCATTTAACCTCTGGTTTAAGACATAAATGAATCTACAAACCACCAATTGCATCTATGGTAATAATGTCAATATTCTGTTGTGAAGTGAGTCAGAGATGTGCCTAAAAGGTATCATTTGAAATGGGTTGTACATCTAATGCCATTCACTACACATATTAAATAAGCATATGATGAGGGCATAGACAGAAACACTTACTCATCATTCCCATCTCCATCTTTCTTTGGGACGGTTTCTGTGATAGTTGAAATCGATGGCTGCCAAGTACTTTCTCGCCACATATCCAACGTAGCTGTGATAAAGAATGACAAAGTTTGGGGTCATGTTAATTATTAAGTTTGATTATGCAAACTTTTATCAGGGTTTCTTTCCCAGAATATATTTCATAGTCATATTTACTTTTTCAGTAATTGTGTTTGCAGGCAGTTGTCTTCATGTACACAAATACACACACACAACATTTCGATCACATTCTTGGCCTTTTGGCAAGAAATCAACAATTATTCACAGACCGTCATGAGCCATTATTCTAAAAAATAATATGTCAGCTGGCAGGGTAGTTGAAGGATGTCCATGTAACCAGCCCACTGTTGCCATGAAAGGGCTTTTAGGTTTTGGCATGGGGCATAGGAACCATGAAGCAATGCTACTTCTGGATGTATTATCCTGACTCTCTAAATTCACTCTGATAAAGGGCCACCTGGGCTGGATGTCCAGGGAGTTACTCACCATCCCATATAATATATATTTCTCCTTAAGGAGAGGAAGGACTACCAGGTGTCAACATGATGGGCTATTCATTGTAATCAGCTAATGAGCTAACATGACTGTATACTGCTACCAAGAGACAACTGTAACTCTATGTACTGAAGGTAGTTTATATGTAGGATGCCTTCCTGTCAATGCTCTCAACGGAGATGTTGTAGAAGGTGAAGTGGAGATGAAGGGCAATAGCTGGATTTGAATACACTATGTATTGCTTGCAAAGATTTAAAAAATGACAGAAGGATATTCCACGCAAATAGATCAAATCTAATCCTCCTTCACCTCTTGTTGTAACAGTGCATGCCTTGGTAAACAGTAAACACTGAATAGTAGGCTACAGAACTTAGTGGATTCAAATTTGGCCAAGTATAATTTTTTCCATTGGAAAGTATGCATAGCATTGAATATTGATAGATTTTATGAGGAGTTTGCATCTCTGAAGCATAGATCTACTGAAAACAAATACAAAAACAAATGCTGACGAACACATGGCACAAACAATGTTGCATACCATAGGCTATATAGTGCAGACTAAATAAAGTACCAAAACAGAATGTGACTTTCTATGTTGGGTTTCACTTACCTTAGAATGAAGCTTAGCTTAGCTACATACCAAGTGAAGCAAAATAACTAGATCTTTAAAAGAAACTAGGAAAGTGAATGTGGTTGAAGTACAGCCTATACCTACCTTGTAATGCATGCATAGGAAAAACAGCAAGTTAGCTCAGTTGGCCTTTCAACCAAGTTAGTTATAGTATCGTCAACTATCCTAAATTCATGCACATGTATGTTAAATTATTCTATAAATGTCCATAGTAATATACTAGCCTAACCATTTTTGCAATCTGATACTTATTCTTCACCATTATGAACACTTTTTAAGTTTGCTTTTGCAAACATTCTGCTAAAAACCTACTTGTTGCTTTCTTATTATTTCATAAGCTACACTTATAGGCAGAATCATATGCCGGGTCGGGGAGTTAACCACAAAATGTATATTCTTTGGAACATTGTTTTGTTGGGAGGTCTTTTTGCTGATTTTAGAGTGTTAGTCGCCTGGGGAGTAAAAGAAGGCAAGAAAACGCCATCTAATTTTCATTAGTTTTGTACAGTAGGTGCTTATATCTAAGGTTGAGTAGTAGCCTGAATTTAGTTTGGTCATACTTCTTGCATTTTCAGCAAGCAATGTGTCAATTATATATCAATCATAATTTCTGAATTTTCAGTTGACCATGATTCAATTATACATCAATCAGAAGGGGAAAAAAAAGAAGTCAGGTTAGTAATACTAGTTAGGCCTGTCCTTAGTCACCTACAGACTACTCGTCTATGTTCCCTAACTACATGCACCCAGATGTTTGCTCCTAGCTAGGAAGGCATATATATTTTAACCACATGTACCTGCATCGTTTTCCTTCAAAATGATGACTCCCGATGTAAATATTATTTTGTAACACTTGAAAATTATCCACTTTCTTTATGCTTCTATAAAGCATGTGGGCCAGGCATTACCTTTTTTTCAAAGTGAGCAAAAACCAACAGAAAATAAAGATTGCTACTTAGTACTTTGATCTGTGATATGCTGTCTGTCATAGATCTGTGATATTGGGAAGGCCTATCAAATGTTCGTATAACTGCACTAATAAACACAGGTATTATTTTGTAAGAAATTTTGGCAGGTAAGAAGTTAAAGACACGAAAGTCATTTGAAACTAGATAAAAGATTCGCGCAGTAACAGTTAAATTGATTCCCTAGCTGCACAAAAATAGAGTTAGTAAGGAGTAGCCTAGTAATATTCCTATCCAACTCCGAGTCCTTGTTGAATACCCTAGCCGACCTAGGTGGCTGCAATTCACGATCGTCTAGACTATACAACTACATTAGGCCCATATCAGATATTCAGGCCAAGCCTTTGGCTATAGTCACGGTATTACAGATACTTTTACCATGTGTCCTGACAGTGACACTAAGATTACCTGAATGTAACTTGTAAGGCCTAACTAAAGTTGTAGTGACCGAGCAGTAACAGAACAAACTAAAACATATGCAACCAACAAAGAAAGACGCAAGACACGTTGACAGCTTGGAGGCTGGAGGAGCTCTGCTCTATATTCTTCTCTTGTAACATCATCTCCAACATACATAACAACTTAACACTAACATAAACCAACACCCTAGTATAATACAATCCTATTGGTAGGTGGAAACCACTGACCACTCCCACTAGGTCATTCCAATTGACCTGGCCATAAAAGCTTCCAAACATACATAACTCAACTTACAGTGTAAACATAACTCAACTTACAGTGTAAACAATAGATAGAATACCAACAATGCCATAGATGGCTATCCTCAGTAAACAAGCACGAACAGTGACCAGAATAGTCTAAAAGATGCCAGCAAGTAAAATAGACTAGCCTAAGATAGGATAAACAAGCTAGGACCCTACAATCTCCCCCCCCCCCCTACTAAAAACTTCTCTTAAGAAACATATCATTTAATTAACTTCAATTGATCAACATGGGCAATCCTTTTTTCATTTACACTACTATCCTCAATCACAAAAGTTACTGGTGATGTTCTAGCAACAACTCTGTAAGGACCTCTCCACTGAGGAGCTAACTTTGCTGAAAATTTTTTCTGCATATTTGACAACGCATGAGACCTCAGCAGAACCAAGTCATCAACACGAATGCCGACCTTGTTTCTTTTTTCATCATACTTGACTTTGTTCTGCATCGTCCTACGCAACATGTTCTCTCTTGCAGCCGTGAACATGCGTTCCGATTCAACCTTATCAATAATTTTTAATTGTTCCCTTTGGTCTATCCATTCCCCAGGACCCCTAATCTTCCTGTTCAAGAAGAGTTCCGCTGGAGAGAACCCTGTGGAATCATGTATAAAAGAGTTAAGGGCAAACATGAATTTTGCAATATGCTCATCCCACTCTGTATGACTCCCCTTAACAAAACAACACAACATAGACATAATGTTTCTGTTGACCCGTTCCACCCAATTGGCTTGAGGATGATATGGTGTTGTAAACACTCGCCTAACTCCCCATAATACACAAATGTCAGCTACAGTCTTCGACACCATCTGTGGTCCATTATCAGAGACCAAAGTGGTACATGCCCCCCAGGTACAAAACAACTGTTGCAAAATTGACGTCAAGACCTTTCCAGTTGCCCTTCTGAGTGACATTAAAAAAGAAAATCTAGAAAAGTGGTCAGTAACAACTAAGATGTAAAGATTTCCTGCTATGCTCTTCGGAAATGGGCCTAGAAGGTCCATTGCCAGGATTTCCCATGGTCTTTGACTATTAGTGGACTCCATGTAACCCTGTGGTTTGGAATAAATTGGTTTTGACAATTGACATGTTCTGCATCTTTTGAGAAAATTCTCTACAGAGTTTTTCATACCTTTCCACCAAAATAGGTCTCGAATTTTGGAGATTGTTTTCCTTACTCCAAGATGGGGACACGTTGGGGTACAATGATAATGGGTAATAACTGAATTTATGAACTGCTCCGGTACCACCACTTTTTTGCCTTGGGTGCCAACATACTTCAGTAATTCATCTTCAAGGACCTACTTCTCACTAATTTGAGAGTTGGAACCATTATCTAAAACTTTCTTTCTAATGTTCGACAATGTTGGATCATGTTGTTGTTCCAGAATGAAACAATTCATATCTGGGAGTATACCACTTATATCAGATTCAGGTTGTACAATTTCACTTGAACTTGGCGACACTGTTAGGGAGCAATTCATGAATAGTACTTATCTATCTCTGCAACATCCTGTTAACTAAGACCAAGACACCGCCAGTGGAACCATTCCTCACAACCCTCACATTGAATCCATGAAATCGTATCGGAAGGGTCACATTTACAGTCTGGGTGAAAACACACATTTTGTTCATAGTTTATGGAACAAATGGCAGCTCTCGAAAGAGCATCTGGAATAAGGTTTTGGGTGCCTGGTCTGTAATGAACCTTAAAGTCAAACTCCTGAAGCCTTAATGCCCATCTCACAAATTTACCCTTTAATGTTTTGCTTCGCAGCAACAATACTAAGGCTTGGTGGTCAGTAAAAACTGTACAGCTACCCGATTCCAGATATGGTCGCCACTTGTCAAATGCCCACACTACGGCTAAACATTCCAATTCAGTGGTGGAATAATTACGCTCAGCTTTATTCAACGAACGGGAGGCAAATGCAATGATATATGGGTCACCCGATGAGGATCTCTGGATAAGGGCAGCCCCCAAACCCACTCCAATGGCATCTGTATGAACTTCAAATGGTTCCTTGAAGTCTGGGATAGTCAAAGACACCGCTCTCGCTATCTCATCTTTCAACTTCTCACAGTGCTTGTAGCTAGGCCATCAACATCCTTACCGTAGTTGAATCGGTAATGAAAGTTATTTGACTTACCTACTGTAGGCCTAAGCTACCTCGACTGCGGGATGCACCGACCTCCTTCAGCGTTTTCCAGATTTCAAAGAATCTACCAGAGAGATTTGCCGTCTTGTTTCAATTCATTCTCCTAGTCCTACGTTGCTTTGTAGAGCTAAACACAATTTCGATGTGTATTTCGAGTAGACTGTGTCCTGGCCCTATTTGCACCTAGACCAAGATATTTGTGTACATACTACTATAGTGAAGTTAATTACGGCCGTGTACGTACGAGCGGGGAGTTGTTACACACAACTCACTAGTACGTACGAGCGTTACGAATCGGCAAACTAGCTAGCGCTGTATATGATGAACAGTGTACTCGGCTACATACAGTACTGTAGATCAGTGTATATATATATATATGTTGTACATACGGCGTGTATACTATCATGTAGATCAGTATCTGTCTACATTGTTTACACTACTCAGTACTGGGAGTCGAGTTTCAGTGTGTTGCCATAGGGATGATTTGCACACGGCATTTAGGTATCATCAAGCGATGCTTCTCTCGGATTCATTGTATAGACCCTTTAAACGAATCGTACAAATACAGACAGTTGATGGGAATAAAATGGAAGGGAAGACAATTAACGGAAAAATTATTGTAATTATTGCAGGATATTCGATTGAGTACTATACACTGATCGATAACCACCCCGACGATCCGAAATTTCTCCTTCAGTACCGACATGTTATAAATTATTATGTTTTCATTGAAACTGTTAGAAAAGAAGGCAACAAAATTGTAACATAGACTTCAAACATTTTTAGAAAGCACAAAGCACACAAATAAATCCCCTTAAGATTAAAATACTAAAGAGTAGTATACACGAGGATTATATATGATTATCAAGGTTTTCACATACCCTGTAATATTTGTTTTAATTATACTATTTTACTTAGTTTCCTCCCATAAATCACAGGGAAGGAAAGTAACGTTTTTCAGGGGAGAAAACTACCGGTCCGGAAACTAACGGTAGTCGTAAAAAGCACATGCTGTAACATTAACAAGTAGTGTTTGGGAATTGAGATCAGAACTGTACTACTACTATTTACACTGGTGTGGTTTGTATATGTTAGCCCTTCACCAGACATTAAACTACGTTTTCTCCATCACATAAAATACCGACAGTGCGCCTTTATATACCTTTGCTAATTTGTTTGCTATGATTCATAAACAAATCACATGTATGTTTAGCCCACTGACAAGATCAATAAAATTACATTTGAGATCAAATTTGGACAATTAAGTTGTCACCATTAAGTTTGAGTGTCCCCTGGCGTATGCTCCCTAGATCTGCCCCCTCCCATTCACACTTAATTTCGTGGCCCGACATAGCACATCGATCCTAGCGGTATAGTTCAGTGAAGACGTAGCCTATAGCACAAACAAGATACTTGATAAAAGTTAGGCCTTAGGACTCATGTACACAGTCTTTAAGCCAAGAAGGACTCCTACCTGTAGAGTATACGACTTTTATACGCAAGCCATCGGCCTTTCTGTACCGCTCAACCTGCTTCTGCGATATGCCACAACGCCTTGCTATTTCAGCAGACGTTAATCCGATTTTAAGTACCATACTGCATCCATGGAAAGGCCATTGCTGACAGCACGCCCACGACCTTGGTGGACCTCTTCATCATCAATCCCCGCCATTGTAAGGTCGATGATTAGAGAGTACTTCGAGAATTCTTGCGCTGATTTCTAAGATATTCTCCTAACTTTTGCATTCAACTAAACAACTGAGTGTTGTCTTGAACAGCGCCACATGAAATAAAGTCCGTTTTGGCGAGAGCTTTAGTCATTCCGCTGCAGTAAATGTTGCGGCATAAGTACGTTATCGAAGTCGTTATGCTGCAGTAAAGGCTGTCGCATAATGAGTAAGATTTACGTTAGTCCTTAATTGACAATAACATTGCCACATAATTAGATTTTTCTTTTTTGGTCATCATGTGACTGTAAAATATGTGACAGCTAACAAACTGCCCAATAAAAATTCAAGTTTTGCTCATTATGCTGCGTAAAACGAACCTCACATAATGACTTGTTATTGTTTTTCTCATTATGTGACACAACATATACTACTGTAGAAGGAGTAACAGCTGGATAAACAGTTACTGAATAATGTCCGTTTTGGTGTTTCATACTGATTTGCTGTCTTGGAATTGGTGCTTATTGCAAGGACGAAGTATGTTAATCGTTGAGTTAACTAAAGGAACATTCTTCTAGTAGGGGTGTAGATTTAAACCATGTCTATTCTCGTCTCTGTCATACTCAGTCATAGTTATCATATATGCATCATAACCGGCTTGTTAGTATGTCACTGTTCTGAGTACAATCTTTATCGTATTTATTTCAGTGATTAGTTTCGTAATGTTTTATGATTGTTATGTATCATTTATCTTGTTTTACAGTTGTACCGCACACATACAAGCGAGGAATACATTCAGAAGGTTACGCCTGTCTTTGTCTCATTCATGGTTAGCTTGTTGGCTAGCGGCGCATATCCGACGCACAGTGAGTGCAGCACATTAAATATTTGTGAATACTTCTAATGCCATTTTTTTACATATAAATATTCACTGATATTTTAATATATCATATACTAGGCCTATTTTGTATCATATGTTCAGTACAATCATCCGAAAAAATGTTCGCATCTAACCAAGCGATGCTTCTGAGACGTAAAAGTGACAAATCGTAAAAAAAACCGATTCATCAGATCTGAGCAATCGAAAGGAAAAAGTTGGCGCAATACACAAAAGTAATATAAATAAAATTAAAACAACATAATCACAACAGTAGTTTATTACTACATTGATATTTATTTTTGAGTTGATGGTCCCATTTTAATTTGAGTTTATAAATACATGAACCTTGATTTATTGTTAGTATGGCACTTACAGTGTGGGAACAAGTTTAACTTGTATTGGTTAATATATGCATTCGATAATACTTTCAGGTTACTTACGTCCTGATCGGATGCTTCCCCCAGGAACTTTATGAATAAAGGCCATATATATTACGGTTCGAATATTTCATTTCCCGTATCCAGAAATTTCTAAAGCAGTATAAATCACCCAAAAAACTACATAAAGAGACAGTGATTGAATGCGCACCGTTACTTTGCTGTAAAATGTGCTTTAGTTCTTAGTGGAGGGAGGAAAATAAAGACTAGCTAAGTGATAGCAACAACTTTCATAGTTCTCGGATTTAAACAAAATAGACATTTTAAATTTAATTATTTTATGAGCCTGACAAAAATCATTAACGCCAGTAATCCGGTGTTTAGATATATGTCAACATACTGTAACAAGCTGTCATATGTCTGTTTCACGTACTTGCAACAAGGTTATAGTGAAACTCGATTCCGGTGTTAAACAGAGAAATGATTAACATTGTTGATCTGCCACATATGGTAATGTTTGGTGCATCAGTGTTTGGTGTACGCCCTAAACTGTGTGATTCACTCTGTGATTAACTGAGCACCTTATGCATAAGCATATAACTAAACCAAAAGTTGATATCAAGCACTTGTTGACATCGTTTTAAATTAGTGTACTATCAACACTACTTTGGTCCAGGGAACTTAAAGTTGGAGACGGTGACTCGAACATTTGTTAAACATATCACTTGGCATTTGCGAGAGTGAATTTTGTTTGAAATTTCCAAATTTTTCTCCAGTTCGTTAATCTTTTAGGACAAATTTGCAAGGCAGTTAATATTTGAGAACGAACATTTTGAACGAAAACTACCTTAATTCTTCCCTGTATTTTAATGGAATTGTCCAACATCTTTGTTACGTGAGTTGCAACAAGAACGAACATGTTTGTTTACGCAAGATTACCTCAACTTCGCCAATTCACAGACCGATTCCACGAAAAATCCTGCTATGCGTGACTTAGAGGTAAACATTCCCATATATTTTCTATCCAAGTGACTTTAATACACTCAGTATGCGTAAGGTATCTTGGTCTACATCATTCACCATACACAACATCTGCCTTTAAGTATTATTGTAACTGTATTCAATATTCGCTATTATACAACACCTAATTATATTCCGGCCATTTGATTGGTCTCGTCGATTGCATGCAAAATGCGCTCTATTGCACTCTATGAAATAGAACCATGGGTTATATTTTTTTGATAGCACTTTTTTCAATAGTAAGAGAGCAGAGAAACCTGTCTGTTCAAAACAATCTGTTGCATGAGTGCATTTTACATCCAATTATATCCAAATTTGAAGGTGTTGT
>KN885691.1:7203-23154 GCA_000934455.1 Apostichopus parvimensis | reverse complement strand
GGGGGGGGTGAGACACCCCCCACACCCCCCTCTAGCGACGTCCCTGGTTGAAAGATGTAATTTGTTCCATTCAACTCGGCTACGCCTCGTTGAATGGAACATTCCATCTTTCAACTCATGAAATATTTGCACTATTGCACGAATGGAAACGAATTTGTATAATATAAGCAGTAAATCCTCTTGTAAGTCACATAGCACAACGACCTACACACGTACGTACGCGCACGCACCCTTCATCACTACTCACTCATTACGACAGACTAAGCCTTATGATAGTAAAGACTGAAGTTTTGTATGGCTGTTTCATCGCACTGTAATATGAAAACGTTATAAGGGACATCCCATTAACGACTTACACACATGACAAAACGGTTAACATTTGAAAATGATCGTTCTGAGCAAAATATTTTTTTTCGTGAGACATGCAGGGTTAGTAAGTTTAGATTCATATGTGTTTAGGTCTTGAGTATACACAGTTGAAGGTTAATCAATGTCTAGGACATTATACTCTTCTCACGAGACTTTGGATAGACTTATATTTGACAATTATGAATTGCTAAAAATATATAGTATATGACAGAGTTGTTTACTCTCAACGTACAATGTTTACATTCAGCCGGGAAGAATGGACCACTACTACGGGTTTACTCTCCCAGCCGCCTTTTTGCAGCCTAAAACAAAGTATTTATGAGCAACAACTTGTATTTAAGGTGACTTATATATACCCATAGAAATTGAACTAGGAAGAAAGCTGACACGGTGTATCGACGTGTGTTAAAGCAGTGAAGCCTTGAAAAAAGTGAGGGCGCTTTTGCGGTGTACGGCAAACAGCCATATCATTTGAAAGTCTTCATATATAAATTGTGCATCGAATTTGAAAATGAATTTGATTTCACCCGCTTTTTCGAAAGAGGAGGTGTACTTTGCACAACAGAGATATGTTATGATGACCAGAGTGGTAAGTACTGTACTCCTGACTTAAGAACCAACTTTGAAAACGTTTCTTTTCGCCTCTAATGACTCGAGGAAGTGGAGTGTTTTGTGCAACTTTTAATGTCTGGAAAGTGTCATTTCCGGTATCTGAGAGGCATAATGTCAAACACTTTTCTTGCTTGTATTATTTTAGTGCTCCAACCAAATAGTGTCATAGTTGTCTCTGAACAATGCCGTGAAAAAGCAACCATCCCTCCTCCTCCCACCACCTTTCCCACACACACCTACCTTTGTGTAATACTTCCATAGTATGCATGTTTTCAGTTTAATGTTGCAAAATGGGTAGTAGCCTATTTTTCTAGTACTAAATTGTTAGTGATAAGCCCAGGACATTACAACCGTCATCCCGTGTAATTCTGGCATGTGTATACACATCGTTAAGGTTACAGTTGTAAGTAAAATGAGGTGTTAATAATTGTTGTGATTAGGCTTTAGTCATATCGCATCCAAAAGGACAGCCGTAGCCGGTCTAGGGGCCTAGGCTAACTATATCCAGTGTCCAGTGAAAAACAATACAGCAGCTGAGCAGACGATACTAGTAAAGTAATTAGATACCTATATAATTGCTTCTACTATGTGATTATCTATTATCGCTTCCTAAGAGTTATCTGTAAAACTACAGTCCTCTGCCACATTTTTGACGATTTTAATACCAAAGTGCGGCACACTATATCACCATTTTGAGTGATTTATGTCAAATGTATTACTTTAGTTATGTCAAAGACGTAATGTTTGTATTACTCGCCGGTACTGGGCTTGCCGTACAAGCAAAGCGCCAACAGCAGATTGGGGGGGGGGGGCTTCATTATATGTCGCATGACGTCATTCTTCCTACTTCAATGTCTATGTCTAAGTATGCCATAGACTGCAACATTTGAAGTCTATTTATTTTAATTCAGGGGAGAAATTTTGAATTTATTATTTTTATTGACACAACCTTCCGTTTAGAGCTACTTATAACGGCCTAAATTAAAGTCTAAATATATCTCAGAATGCACCATTAGACATCTTTATTTATTTATGTTTTTTGGAGGAGGACCTTAGCTCCCGTCCTTTATAAAATCCTTCATGCCCATTCCGCAGGGGAGAATATTGAATGCCTCTCCTACACCTTTTGAAATCCTCTGCTCGCCGCTGGTTAAGAAACGAGTTAGTCGCTAGAAAATGAAACAGACTACAATATTTTAGACACAGATAACAAACATAAAACTATTGACAACATAACATTGGTTATTTTTCTATTAATTTCTTCCCGTGACATTATAAAGATCAATACATATCAAATGTAACATATTCCATGATATTAGGTAGTTATCATAACATAGCATTAATCAAAGGGAGTGATGAACTAGTTGCACTGATCTGTCAATGAACAGTTAGGAATGCCTTGGGATTAGTTGTTTCTTTAGTTGATGAAAGGATTATATACACGCTTGAGCAGATAGAGAAAAGTCCTAACAAAACCGCAAACGAATTGATTATTCACTTCTTGAAAGTAAATGTTATACTTTAAAGAGATCTTGTAGCTCAGTTATTTACTGCTGGTATCTTTGTGGTAAATTATTTATAGAAAACATTGTCAGCTTTTATGTTATATTCATCTAGCGTTGAGATTGGGTGTGAGGGGTGCAATATACATAAACAAAAACTTTATAATTATACCAGATTAACATAAGGAAATAAAATAAAGGCTATATTACAATAAAAAGACCAAGAATGAGTTTATATTCATTCATAACAATCATAAAGATATAAAATTAAAAATATAATAAACCGAAAGAGTTCGTTGAAACTGAGGTTAACTAAATGCACAGATGATACCTTCCTTCATTATGAGCATATAAGAATCATATTGATTACGTAATAGCCACGTCATATGATTGTCACTATAGAGGGTGCTTTAGGGTGTAAATGGAATTAATAGAACTTAATACCATTAAGCAGTACGATAGTCAAACAACTATAGAATCATGTACACGTTATAAAACAATAATACACAAATAAAATGAAAAACATATAACAAAGGGAGCAGAGCTTTGAAATTAAAGCTTACTTAATTTTATGAACAGGATATTACCTTCCTTCATTATTGTACATCTTATCATCATATTCATTAAGTAACATCCACCACCATATGATTTATCATCATAGAAGGTGTACTAGGAACGGTGATAATGGAATTAATATTATGCGAATTAAAAGTACATGAATGTAGAATCGTTTATAACACAAAGTAAAACAGTAATAAAATGATAAAGTGAAGAAAACAATAGTAAAAGAAGCAAAGCGTTGAAATGAAATGAAAGGAAACACAAACCAAACCATTATCTTTGGCTCATATGACAGAAATATGAGTGAAGAAAAAGTATCTCTCAAAATGAGATGATATAATTTACAGAAATTAAAAGAATAATTCCGATGAAAACGAGAGAGAAACATATTCTGATCATCCTGATGAAATTTCCATTCAATTCCTTTGAATCGTATTTGTCTTCATTTAGTACGCAACTAACGAAGACTTTGCTACATATTGGGGGGAAATAAAATAAAAACTGTACATTACCGTTTAATTGCCATTCTACAAGAGTTTTGGTGGGTAGTGCAATGATTACTATAACATCTATATTGTCACCAAAGTGGTGGGACATCATCTAATCCTTCCAACACCCCCACTCCCCCACACCCCGCCTTTACACATACACACGAAGAGTAAGATCGGGATTCTGCTCTTTTTCTTCACTCTCTCAATAGTTGACATCCAAGAGAAGAAAGTCTCTTACACTGATGACGTAGTAGTTGATGGATGACGTCATAAGAGCTCGATTGGCTCTAAGCACTTTGAATGTGGCTTGAAGAGCAAACGAATTTAAAAGTTAGAAAAGAAAGTATATGTGCACAGTAACGTTATTAATAACACGTATGGAATTACTTGTTGTATACTTTACAGAAAAATACATAGTAGCCCGAACATGTAATATATCGAATCTTTGTTTTGAGTTTTTTTGTAGTATTTGGAGTTATTAACAGTTTACAAACCTAATCTCTGAACAGGATGGAGAAGGAATCCACTCCCATCCCCTACTTTGCAAAAAGAAATAAAACACTTTCAATCAATGTAAATTATGTGTTCTACCTGTGGTTAAACCCTCCTAAAGGTGGGTAATATATTTTAACTAATAGTGGACGAGTTTCTCATGATTACTCATTCTTTCTCACTTATCTGTGCTTCTATGTTTTGATTTGGTTTGAATTTCAACAAGCTAAATTCAGTAGACACAAGTAGTAAATTTGTTAATCAGTGACGTCACTAGAATATTTAAGAATGACTTTAACCACAACATTAATGTTGTTATGTTGTAGATCACTGGCTTTCAGTCTGGGTTGTTTTTCTATAACAATGTTGACACATTATACTTTAAAAGTTGAGGTCATAAAATAGGAGTGACTTGACTATATATTCATATACGGAGACATTTATGTCATTTCCTTAATGTAACACAAAACTATACGAGATAGGAAGACTTTTATGGCCTGAAATAACATGTAAACATTGAAGTACAAATTCGATACCGAAAAATGGTGTTGAAAATCATTCAAACATGCTATGTTTTAAGAACAAAGTTACAAAACTTGATTTTGTTGAGTTATTAAAATGTGTACATCTCAGTATTAACATGGATATTTAGGCCTGCACTAAGGGGCCGACGTCATCAATATAGCCTTAAATGAGTATTCCAGACATTTATCATATTTTAAAGGTGAATATCTTACAAAACCAGAAAAGCTGAAGAAACTTTAATAACACTCCGTTTTTTGGACTGTAACATTTAATGACTGAAATCCACCTAAAGTCATTATTTAACAAAAATGTAACTTGAACAGTTATCTTTCAAATTTCACTTCTTTTAATTATATGGAGTTATTAGTATTATTGTACAACCTGATCCCTTTAAAATATCCTTTCACAATGAATGTGTTCATCCAGTCATCATGCCATTGTCTTGAGAATATAGGCATTTGATGACGTCACAATCATACTAGACTAGTTGCATGTGTATTATAGTAGAGGTCTATCTGACGATGTTTGGAGTATTTAGGAGATATTAACAGTTTACAACCTAATCTCTTAATTAGATCCTTTAACAATGAAATTAGTGGCATCATTTTGAGAATAGATTGAATGACGTTACAGTCCTGCTGATGATTGTCTACGCCAGATTAACATGCATTTGTCATTGCTGTAATAGAAAGATAAAATGATATATATTTGGTAAAATTGTTATTAGAATAAATGGGTCGAGAAAAATACTAATTTGTAGAACAATAGGGAAGTAGCACCTTTACAACCTCCATTCTACCCCCCCCCCCCCCCTGGAAAAACTTTAACGAGAGACTTAATTTGCAATTTGCTCTGTTAGCATACTTTACTCTCTTAGTTATTGGTTTATGCAAAAGAAATTATTTGTTACACAAGACAAATTTGAGGAACAGAAATAGCACAAGATAATGTTCTTTAACATGCATGTGTTTTAGAAACAGAATAGTGACCCGCTGACCTTGACATCCCTTTTGTCTGTTAATTCATGAATCTGTATTTCATTTCTCTCCTTCCTGATCTCACCTCACTTCATTTAAAAATGACATTTTATGTCTCTAATTAGGTCACATATGCCAAACAGCTGACGAGCCATGACTTTTCTCAGATGTAACTTTCTTCATTTCCAAAGACTATATTATTTTATGTGTGGTGTCAATAGAGTGACGTTTTTTATCGCACATAGTCGTTTCCTTATTAAACTTTCAAATGTTTACTGACAGTTTTTGTCTCTGTTAGTATTAAGGGATGACTCATGATAATCTCTCATTTTTGCCGATAAAATTTATAATATGATGAGGAAAGGTGGAATTATACTAACAGTTATTAGGGATGACGCACATGTTAACAGATTCAAACATGTAACACTTTTAAGCTATGGCCTTCTTACGCCAAAGCAGCGGTTAGGAAGGTTGTGGATCCAACATTATTACAATAATGAACAAATACCTGTGTTTATGTTAATGGAATGAACTTATCCCTCATTGTGATACATTTAATCAGGGATCAGCTTTGTTAATACAAAATATAACAAAATCAATTGAAGTTGAAGCAGTTGATATCAGTGACCAGATAAGATTAGAAAATTGCAGATAGAGTGATATATAATCGGGTTAATGATGGAGATTTTTGTAATATATTAAGATTTTACAATTAAAAATAACATGCATAATGAATTTCAACAAATTACACATGCTAAAGTAGAGATTATTCAGCTGTAATGACTTACAGTTATTTGAGCCTTGCCAGGCTCTCCTGGTAACTTCTCTCATCGAATCCCTAAACAAGAGGGAAAAGTATAAATAATGATTATGTTTTAACACAGAAACAAAGAAAATGAAGTATATATATAAATGTTGTAAATATTCATCATATTCAGCCATATAAGAAGTGTTATCTCAGAGAGAATCGATTTAGTTTACAACGAAATTCATTTTCACTTCTTTTTAAATTTATAGACCTTTGTTTCAGTTTTTGATTTTAGCAACCAGTGCAGGGGTTTCCCCACTAGTACACCCTGTGAATATTTAAGAACTGAACATGATATACACATGAAGGCTAAATCCATGAAACCATAACATTAGCAACCATGGTTGCTAATGTTATGGTCGCTTTGATATCATGGAATTGGAAGGACACATCTGTGGAGGTTGGATTTTGGTTAAAGCTTATTTTTTTTATGTTTTTAGTATTGTCATCTTTAATGAGGGTAGTCCTTCTCAGTGCAGAAGCACTGCTTTCCAGAGGAGCCCTTAGTAATATTTGAAATTTTGAAAATTTGTATAAAAATAGCAGCACTGAATAATATGTGTGAACAATTATTTATCAGTCATAATATTGATTAATAGCCATTTTACCTGTTTTTATGTTGATGTACACAGCACAATGATATAATCCTCTCCCTATCTATAAAAGTGACTTGTGTGTAAAACAGGATTACTGTACAAGCATCAGTTCACTAATCTCCACACCCATCCTCTTCCCTGCCGGTAACCATCAAATAACCTATCCAGGGAATTTCCCCGGCATATCACTATGACTGAACCAATATAACCAAATGCACTATCTCACTGGTATCACGCAGTGAAATGTTCGTACCTGTTTTAACACTGAACCGATTCACACAGAGTTTCAGTAACCAATAACAAATCTTAAAGTTTTGTCCCAGAGTGAAAGCTAAATGATGCTGATATATCTGATAAATCGGTAGCATGTACTTTTAGGATTGTAATCCCAAAAATAAACTGGATTTGTTGGGATTACACATATCGTCAGTTCTCACTGTAATCCTAATAACACATGCTACCGATTTATAGCGTGATCCAGTTGTTACTGTGGGTCAAAAGATTTACAGTAGTTACTGTGTTATCTGTTTATATAGAGTGTAACACTGGTCTCGTCAACTGGAGTCGCCATTTTCAATTGAGCTGCAATGTTTAACATTCTAATCATTATAATACGTCATCATTCGTGACATCTAATGGGATAGTTATTTTTGCTGATTCTCTTGAGCATGCTAGACCTGGTTCTACCTTTGTTATTATTAGCAGCTTTTATATTCGGTGGAGGAGTATTAACTGTTTAGGCGTTATTTATAAATGCATATTATAATACGAGAGACAGAGTCTTTTTTTGCTAGCGTTACCGGACGTTGAATGGTGAAAATGGCTGCTGTATATGAAAATATTTTAACCATTTTTGACGGTTTACTGACGTTTAATACACGTCACTGTGGGGTGAGGATAAATGTCTTCATTTAACCTTTGGATAACATATTTTAGATTTAAATAATTAAGTCGGAGGAATCCTCCCTCCATCGTCCTTCAAACGATGGAACTACAAGCCTGTAGTTTTCTGCCTTTCGCCAGTAATACTTCATCACGTCAACTCATACGTCTTCTGCATGGTGACCATACATAACCAGTTATCGTTATCATAACTACATCTAAACAATCCAAGTTGTACGTGTAAGATAACTAAAATTTAAATGGGCTTCAGTAATTTAGATATAACATGCCTTGAAGTCATCTCTTGTGTTAATTCTAGAAAAAAAAATACATCATTTGATACTACTGTTAACACTGAATTTTTTAAAATTAAAATTTCATTTATTGGAAAATCAAATAAAATGATGTCTTATATCTCAATTTGACTAGTATAATATTGATTTGGTAAGTTTTTTAAGTGGCTACCTAATTGATTAAACGGTAATCGATTGCACGGTTAACTACTAACAGTATCAGGTTGTGCTCGAAATCAGTAAATTTTGCGACAACAGTCTTCTATAAAAAACTTATATTTCTCTACACTCTGACATGACACATCAAAACTGAAGAAAGCATATTGCCCAATTACAGTGTTTATTCTTTTCCCTTTTTGTTGGTAATGTTGAGGAGTCACCTCACATCCACATAGGTTTATCTTCATGTAATACCTAAACCGTTGTTATCATGTCAGTTTTGTCTAAAGGGACCCTCATTGTAACTTACCTGATGCACGTGATCCCTCAGGTACTAAAAACATTTACTTTTAATATTGTTTCTATTGTTTATATTGTTTCCTTATATTTGGTATAACAACAGCTTCGTATGATCACATTACGCAGTGAATGGTTTCTACTTCAACATAGTCATTTTATGTTACAGTGGACGCTCGTATCACAAATAATATTAATGATGCTATAACCCAACGGAAATCAAATATTCATTTAGCATTTTGTTGAGATTGGAAGTGGAGGGGTGGGGGGGGGGTGAAGGCTGATATATTTAAAGCAATATTCCAATTCTGTTTGAGTAAGTGTGTTGGATTTTAACGCTCCATAACATCTAACTAAACATTGTAGTATTTAAGTATTAATTAGTTCTTTGATTAGCATTGTGTGACTGTGTGTGAGGAAGGAAGATTATTAAAACCGTATCTTAACTTGACATTGAGAACAGTGATATCATCGTTACGAAATATAAACTTATAACTGGTTTATCTTGGTTCCCTGTTCTTTTCACGTCGGTTATCAATCTTTCCTCCCTGATGAGAAACAAGGTATAATACTCTTTTGTCTTATTTCTTTGTTCCGCAGTAATAAACACCTCCTTGCCTGTTACTAAATTACCGTTACTAATTAACAGAAACATGAATCTGTGTCTCTCTTACCTCTTCTCCTGGTAGATTACCCAGTCTGTCACAGGCCTGAAAGGAAGAGAAATATTATTTTCATGATTTGTTGAAATATTGTTTGAGGAAAATATAATAAAACGAAGCAAAAATTATATAAGTTATAATGATACATCTTCACAAATATCGAAGTAACCTTTTTCTGGCAGGTAAACGCACATCTGCATTAAGCACACTAAAGTCAATATAGGCGACAGACTATTTATTCACTGTTAGATGCACGGACTTAATAACATGAATACATATATCGGATTTATAGAGAAGACAACATTAGTTTTAGACTCGTCATCCAACACTGAGTGACGTCATTAAACAATGAGTGACATCATAATGGTGAACTTGTCACTGAGATGATCGGATGGATACCATGGACGACAGAGACTCTGATGCGTAGGGAACATAGGGCAGTATTCAAAAACAGAATTATTCATTCAATTCTCTTAGTTGAATCTATGGAATGTACAAACAATAGAAAACTAAAATATCCCACGAAGCAGTAAATTAGTTACTCCCTCCCCCTCCCAGCACCGCCCAAACTCCATCTTAGATGATATGTTGCTATCATTTAGCTAACCCTTAACGATATCCATGAACGTTTGGGAGATGCAGTGAAAATAGAATCTCAAAGTGGACTATCAAGGAAAGAAAACGATAATTAAAGTAAACAAAATGTACATCTATTATCGTTGACAATTTTCATGAAATGTCCTGAAATTGTTTCAACCCCTCAATAGTGTATTTCTTCTAAAGTTGCCGTATTTGTATTTGAAGTCTGTAGGAAATAAGTTCATGAAAACATATGTCTATCCTTGCTTTGACACTATAGTCAGTTGAAATATTGCAGTATAAACACAGTACGCATTGCAATTATTTCTTCAATACAAAATACGTACGTTATTTTCCCAATACATTGCCTTAAATTGAAATGAGTTTGTTGAAATACTATACATTATACACTACACAAAACTATTATATGTAGTTTGCATATCACTAGACAAACTTAAACAGATGCATTTTGAAGTTGTATCGTTTCCCTATTTTTAGTTACCCTGGGCATTTGTCGGTTGCGACCTCAACTGGAAGGTTTGTAGCAAGTTGTATTCAATTGCACCAAAAGTCTGGAAGTTTCTTTGTAACGGGTTGCCAGTTAGCCAAATAGTTTCAGGGACTCTAACTTACTTTGGAAGGACTTGTCTTGAGACCTCCGCAACGTGTGAAACTTTAATCGCAGCTTACATTCACTTTTTTTCTAGACTCGGTTGTTAAATCTTTCACCTTCGGTCCATGCAGCTTCGCTGGTTATTCAGTTGATTATATTAATGTAGCCTACCTAGCACAGCAGCTGTTTGTAAGTTAATAAGCCTAGGCGTCCTACCAATACTTAACAGTACTACTACTACTGACATATTGTTCCACACTACTGATCGGAACTTTCCACTAGGAACTGAGATTGGTCTGCAGTGTAATTATTACCTTTTCGTATTGGAGGACAGCTTACTTTTTCAGCTTACTATTTCTTATTGCAGGACTCTTTACTGCTAGTACTAATACTATAATGATTACCAACTTAATGCTGACACGAACATATCAAGAATGCAAGATCAGAGGTGAGTGTATTGATTTCGTAATACTACCTCTGATTGAGAAAACAACAGCTCTAAAGGTCAATATATAACCTGAGATGCTAATTAGGGGAGTGGCCTAATACATGTGATATATTTACAGAGTAAAGTCATATTACTCAGTGTTCCCGCAACATACTCTTGAATTATTAACAGACTTTTATCTAGTGCATGTCATTTTAGTAAAAAGATATTTATTGATGTTTACATACTGGTGTATTTTTTAAAGTTTCTACGTTTGTAATAAACTTGGGTACACCAAAAATTCAGATTTTTTTCTTTGTTTCTGTATTATTTGGCGCACTCAGATCTCCACAACATCTGTGACAATAACAATAAGGAATGATTTGGATGGAAGGCCCGAACATTGCAATATATTATCCTCTAACTTATTATATAATCACATAATTATCAATATATAATACATATGACAATTAGCCGATGATCAATTAACAATTAAACGCATTACCAGTTACCAAATAACGTAGTCAGTAAACCCCCTCCACACCCCACCTGGGCCCTGAATACTTCGAGATCATCTAATGTATGCATATTGGTGTCTATATAAAACACGCGGGAAGTAACACGAATATTTTGAAACCCTTTTTTTTAGTTCAGACAGCTTCAATATTTTGCCTTTTTGAATATTTCTCATAATGCTGCCCTCTATTAATAGTGCTGTGAGTACAAACAGTGTTACCCGAAGGTTTCTTGAAACCTCAATGAAAACATTGAACGTGAACCTTTAGTTGACCTTTGACTTTATACATCATTTTTATGGTTACTTTTCCTAACAAGTGCATCACAGTTATAGAAATAACCTCAATATACTGCATAGTCATATTTTGTCTTGTGATTGCATACGTTTTGGTTGCTATGGTATCCGTACAACAGAACAACGAAGCGGGTTAGTAGAGCTACACATACTACCACAGTGTTTCTTTCTATTTTATAATGTATTCACCCACACCACCCATACAATAACCGCCCCACACCACCCCACTCCCCCCACACCACCCCAAACCCCCCTCCCCAAAGCCCCCGCCCCCCCCCCCCCCCCCCCCGGAGAAAAAAATGATCGGAACCCTTGTAATGGAGTAATGCTTAGACTCACACATTTATGTCAGTCACATATACACTAATATGGATAAATGATAATTTAAGCAAGTGATTATTCAAATTCCCTGAAGCTTTTCAAGGAACAATGTTAAATTATTAGCAAGATTTAATTCAAATAGAGATCACCACAATTGACAATTCAAGTTACAGATTCAAAATCAAATGTGATGTTTCAGTTAAAGCATTGCTTGTACCATTTTGATCGCGAGGGATAATTCGATCATCAAAAACGGTGTATCAAAAGATAAAATCAGATTAATAGTTCTCAAAATTGTAATCTGCAATATTTACAGTTCTTTTGTTAACTAATCATTCCTTTAAGCATTTTCATTGGCCAATTCCTATTGTATTGAGAAAACATGAACTATTCGTATGGAGCCCCCACTTTAGCCTGCACGTAAGGATATTTTAGTTTAATCCAACAGATATTCACATAACCGTCATATCTTGCCCCTAAAAAATGGAATAAAGACATTCAGTAACTATTTTGTTTGCATTGCTTTAAAGTTTATTCAACCAGAATAACTTGAATCCTTTTAGAGATTAATTTCAGAAACATAAGTTTTCAAGTATTTATTAACCTTTCCTTTCTTATCTTTAGGTTCGTATTGATGTACATATTTCTATATTTCGGTATATTTTGGTTCTCCTGTTTATACATATTTTATATCTATACTGGTGATAACGGAAATGAAATGAACAATATATGCGACTTTTCAATAGATTCGAGTTAGATATTTCTTACCGAAGTAAGTGTACATTTTATTTGTTAAGCCGTATAGCAACATTATCGTAGGAACTATGACTCTAATCGCTTGTAATTAGCCTCAGCAGGTGATGAGAATAGAAGAAAATCCAGCCCCAATTATTACATGTATAATAAAATGAAGCTAGTATATGATGATATTTTATGAAAATGTAATGGTCTAATTTAAGTTCCGATGCTGGTTAAAAAGCAACACGTTTTTCATGAATTCAAGCATCTATCCGAGTTTAACTTTTGAGTGATATTTGATGGCGATAAAGTTGATACTGTAAGCAAAACCCGCTATGTTAATGCTACATTCGTTGAGTTAGTATTGTCATCAAACCACTGCTTTAAACGGATCATCCAGCTTGTCCAAAGGAGAGTCTACTGTACATCTAGATGCTTTAAACAAAATGCAAAAAGCAATATACGGCAAAGTCATAGAATTTTTATATACGTGACATAGTATATCGTGAAAACAATCAGGTTAATGTGCGAGGTCTGTTTGAACACTGTGTTCGTATACAGCGACACAAAATACATGTCTAGTTCTTTGGTTACCATGGAATCTAGACAACAGAACGAAGCAGTTGAATAGTTGAATAATTCCCCTCCCCCAATCTTTCCCCCACGTACTGACTGGTATCATGGTTTTGTTGTGTAAATGTGCATGGAAAAAGATTTAATCACAGCTTCACCGAATCATTGGGTAATAATTTATTCCACGGAGCAAACTTGGTGCCACTAACAAAATATTAGCACCATCTTTAAAAGATATTCGAATAACAAATATAATAAATTCACAAATTTCAAAATAGTCTTCAATTTGTTTTTATGTTATCGATAAACATATCAACTCTTCCTTCATTTATATCAATCCCCAAAATATCCAGTATTTGCACTCTGGAAAACGGTGAGTCTGATGTTCACAAAGATATTTGTTTATCTATGCACTCCACACACAAATGATAGGCAATGAGAACCAGTTTCTGATGTGATTTTAAAACCATACAAAGAAAACCAAGGTTGAATCGTCCTGCTTTGCAAAGGTCACCAGGTCATCCTCATTTCTGACCTAGTAACTCCATGTTGTTAATTTCCTATATATACAGTATTGTACCTAAAACCTCGCAAAACATTTACCTTGATGAATAAATGTTTAAACAGAAGAGATCTTTCAATTTCATTGAAGCTCTTAAAAAGAACACTGTTAATGTATTAGCAAATTTAATTCAATTGTTCGTCAATCATGTTAACGCTAATCTGGATAAATAATAACTTTAATTAAAGTTATCATTCAAATCCATTGAAATTATTAAAGAAAACCGAATTAATAATTGAGTAAGATTGATTTAAGAAGAAAGGGTGGAAAGGGTACTGTGTGGTGTTTTTGTTACAATCTGCTGGTAGCAAACTTGACGTACAACTTCCCCCTGGACATTTACCCCTGGGACAATTACCCCCCAGACAACTCCCCCAGGTTGAGTACCACCCGGACAATTCCTACTCAGAAAACTTCCCCCTTGGACAATTCCCACCCTTGTCGACTCCCCACAGTACAATTACCCCCGGAAAATTCCCCCTGGAAACCCCCATCTCCCTGGACAATTTTCCGATAATCGTCAATTGGGAGCACCAAATTGGGACGATTTTATAAACGCTAGATACCAATAAAAACTGTGCGTGCGTGTGTGCGTGCGTACTATATTATTTTATATTTGCATAACCAACAGCACCAACTAACCCGAGAAAAAAATAATCGCGAAGTTAAAGATACGAACAACGAGTATCTTTGTGCGATATTCTCGTGCATTAGTGATATATTTATTTATTTATTTCCGTTTTCTGTGTGTAAACGATGTCTGCCCTGTAGAGAGTGACTTTCGCTTAATTTTTCCACATAAAGGTGTGAGATTTTGATTTCCTTTGTCTACTTACATAGATTCGTCCTGTCACACTACCAATGTAATACTTTTGCAATGGTGACAAACATACGAAAACCGTTGAATTGAAAAGCTTAAATACATAAATGATTGTATTTTAGGAGACAAAGTACCAAAACCATTTTCTTGTTTTACGTGCATTTTTTATTCTATAGCTTCACTTACACAATGATAACATTTTGGGCGTCGATTTAGTAAATTTGTGACAAACATAGATTTGGCGCGCTTCGCGTGAACTAGCTGCATTGATGTGAGCATTAATTACTCCTTTCACATACATGTTAGCTAGATAACCTTAAGAATTTCTGCACACTTCGCGCGCATTATAGCTGCATTTGTTGACGGGTAGACTTTTCTCTGATATTTTATTCCTTGCCAGAGGCAAAAGGAATCGATGCAGTCACACATGCGTGTGTGTGTATTTGTCTGTGTGTCTGTGACGCTCGGCTTGTAATCACGATAACTGAATGATGTAAGATACGATCTCATACTTGGTGGCTAGATGGTCCCTATACTTTTCGGTGCCATCTCGTTAACATTCATAAGTGGACGGACTCCGTATCTCGGCAATCAAATGCCCGATTTTGTTCAAACTGGTTTGCTGGCATTGGTAGGAGGTGAGGTACATGCGTAGGTTAATGTCTTATCGCATCTCATTAATATTCATGAGAGGCGGGCCAAATGTTATACAATTGAAAATTGATTGTAATCACTCTCAGTCAATGGCGGAAAGTTGATAATTACCATACTTGGGTGGTGGATTACCCATAGTTACTAGATGGTCCCTATTGTTTGTGGTGCCGATATCATTAATATACATGAGTGGGCGGGACAACTTATTTAAACGCTTCAGTGGAGACACAGCAACAATATGAAGAAGTGAAATCTCCTGTTGCAGTGAGTTCTAGGTTCACCCCCATTTTTACTGGACTAATAGCCTAAACCCCGCCTACAGCGGCTGTCAATCAATCGTCGAAATTTCCGAGGAGGGGGATTGTCCGGGTGGAAATTGTCATGGTTGTGAATTGTCCAGAGTGAGAATATTCCGGGGGCAATTGTCGGGGTTGGCATTTGTCCGGGTGGGAATTGTCTCGGGGGCAATTCTCAGGATTGGGAATTGTCCGCGTGGGAATTGTCCGAGGGGGGAATCGTCCGGTAGGTAATCGTCCGAGGGCAATTCGTCAAGGGGGGAGTATGGCAAGCCGTTTTAACATTTACCTCGTTATTCTACTTAAGTAGAACCAATTGCACTTAAGTAGA